>MU106417.1:0-130523 GCA_012274485.2 Sinapis alba | reverse complement strand
GGTGAGGGACACGCAAACCCTGGAGAATAAGTCTAGAAGTTAGGTTTTCCTTTGAATTACTTTGTTCTTGCTTATTTCTTCAGACAAACTCTCAAAATCATTGAATAAAAACCAAATCGTTCTCAAAGATCATCCTATCGACTAAAACTCACCATCGAAATCGATTCACCGAACGAGGTTACCGATTTCAGATTCAACAGAATCCCCCCTCCCTTTTTATCCTTTGTCTCTCTATCTTCTTAAGACATAAATATAAAACCCTAAATCTATGTCAAAACTCGTTCAGGGCATTTTTCGTCATTCTGACTTGGGCTTGAAATCTGTTGTCTGCGAGTTCGTCGTCGATCGATGGCAAGTGTGCTGCATCGATCAATCTTTGTCTTTAATCATCGGTCCACTCCAAGTATGTGTCGTTGATCGATGGCTTCTTCAACTCGTTAAATGATCAGCTACGGATTCTTCTCATCTAAATACTCCAAAAGCTTCAAGTATCTCATATATCTCCAAAACGTTCATGGACCTGTTAATATTCTAAAACATAGCCTAGATACACATAATATACCCTAAATAGAGCCTACAACATGGTCTAAAACTGGTAATAAATAGGCTATAGCAGTCGTCTTGTAAAGTCGGGACAGAGAAGGTGGTGCTCCTTCTTGAGCGGCCTACAAAGAAATTTAAACTAATTAATATTTATTTAAATAAATTTAAGAAATATCAAAGTTACGATTTCTAGGGCCTTTCCGGCGTGTGGGGTCTGTCTGGAAGTATGGGTCATTGGCAAGCTGCCATCAGCATTACCCGTCAACTAGGACGTTGAGCACTTGAGGGACCTTTGAACTGACTAGTCCAAACGTCGTTGCTGATGTAGATGGGTTTTACGCTATCCCACATAACCCTCCACTTCTCCTACCAATCGCCAACACTGTTCTTTAGGTGAGCCATCGCCTTTTCGTTGAACCTTGCCTTCACTTTCTCATTGACAACGATAGACCAAATATATTTTGCAACAAAAAAGTAATTAAAATAAAAAATAATAAAATAAATTTCTATAGAAACTAAGAAAATAAAGAAAAATTATAATTAAAACTTACCGCAAAGCACTTGAATCAAGTCTTCCGGACGTGGTCTAGTGTAAGAGACTAGTTCGGATACGCTTCCTGGAAATTTGTCTTGATGATTTTTGAAATGGTCCGTCCCAGGTAATTGTCTGTCTGAAACCTAAAATTTTTGAATATATATATAATTTTAATTAATAATTAAATACAACTAAAACTTTAATAATTAATAATTATATGAAAAATTACCATAAAGTGTTGGGTGGCCGATCTGGTTTGATGATTTTTAAACCATCTCTTCCCGGCATCTGGAGGAGGTCTTCCACTGTAAATGTAACATATGTAAGATTGGGTGGCACCATCAAATCTGCATGGAGAGCTGCAGGAGACTTGAGCAGCTTCGGGAGCTAGAACAGCATTATCAGGAACGGGTTGAGCACGCTGCTGATCAGGGTTTTGTGGAAGAGGCTGATCATACTGAGGCTGGTGGTATGGAGCCTCATCGTACTACTGAAGAAATTGAGCCTCATATTGAGGATAGTATGGAGGAGGGTCATACAGAGCAGGAGGCACATACGGTGCAGGAGGCACATACTAAGCTGGAGGAGGATGAGACACAGACGGGTGAGTCATCTACGGTGATATTCCCTGAGATTGACTCTCAGGGAAATACTCCTGGGTGGATGCAGTGCCGGAGCTAGAAGTGTTTGGATAAGGCCGACCGAGAAATGTATTCGCATAAGAAGGTCAGGCTGCAAAGTTCCTAAGTCTCTTTCTAGCGGAAGCTATATCGTCGATCTGTAAAAAAACTATTATGGTTATAAACAATTAAAAACTGTTATTGTTTAAAACTAATTCCAACCCTAATCTAACCACCTAACTAACCACCTAAAACTATAAAAAAAAACTTACCAGAGAGAGAAGGAAAATTGTTGTTAGAGAGAGAGGAATGAGAAACCAAATGACTTCGACTGTGCGAGTTTATATAGGGCTTTTGGATTAGTTGTCATGGCAAAGTAAATTACGATCAATCAGGGACACTTCATCATAAAGGCGAAGTTAATTTACGACCAGTCAGGGACATATTGCCTATTACGACGAAATAAGACTAATGCGATTTTTCGTAACTACGACAAATTATAGACGATTCGTCATAATCTAGAAGTAGATTTATGACCTGTCATGTCCCCGATCCTACATAGGATCATTGGACTCTGCCATGGTACGAAGAGACGCACCAGTCAGATCATATGACCTAGAGACAAGCGTATCATGGCTGAGTAGAAGGGTTAAGGGCATCGGAAGGCTGATACTTAATCAAAACAGGATGGAGGTGAGTGAAAGGGAGATGGACGAGTGTTATGGCAGATGGGGCAATGCGGTAAGCAAGCTCGACTAGCTAGGTGAAGCTCGGTGTAGCTCAGTGTAGCTCACTGAATTATAGGTCAGCTCCAGTAGTTGGAGTACTAGTTCACTCAGCTAGGGAAGCTAGAAATCAGCTCACCTCAGCTGGACTGAGTGTTCGGGTCTTGGACGATGGGCTCGGGCCATGGGCGGTTATGGGTCCCGGCTGGTGGTCCACGGCAAGCAATGGGTCCTTGGGTCTTGGCAAGTGGACCAGAGACATGGGCAAAGGTGTTTGGCTTATAATCGATCATCCCAAGTGTAAAGGAAGCAGTTGGGGAGCAGTTTGAGCCGGTTATAGGCGAAGGAGTGTGAAGGGATCAAATGATACCCATTCGCCCCTCAAACGCACCTGTTCGCCCAAGGTGGTTGGCGAGTCTCTCTTCTATAAATATAGACTCATGAGTCGATTTTGACTATCAATTCCCTGAGGGAAAACTCTGCCCAAAATCGTGAAGAAAGTAAGAGACAGAGAGAGAGAGAGAAGAGAGAGAGAGAGAGAGAGAGAGAGAGAGAGAGAGAGACCGGCGGTTGAAGATAAAACTGAGTGGTGGTGGTGGTGTTTGTTCTTTCCGGCAAGAAGGTTAACCGTGGGGAAGAAGGAGATCGACTGAATATGAAAACCATGCAGAAGGAGAAGGACATGGAGAAGGGCTTGGGAAGAAGGAGTGGTGTTAACCGCACCCATCTCCCTTAGTCGGCGGTTGTTTTCCAAATGGGCTTTGGTGGTTTGGTTCGGTTGAACCCATCTCTCCTTGCTTGTTTGATCGCTTATTCTCTCTTATGTTGCGGTCAAGTGGGATGTTGATATGCAGGTGATCTATGAACCAAGGCCTTGGCTAGTTCATTAGGATGTCCATAGCCTTCGGCTGGACTTAGACATGGATCGGATTGCTAATGGTCTTAACCGATGGGTTAGATCACATTAGAGTAATCCATCTATGGATGGTATATATGATAGGTGGTTGTCTTCGATGGAATTCTAGACTTGGATGAATGCTTAGGATGTTGGATTAGATAGGTTTATAGATTATATCAAGGAACCGAACCATGCATGATAGGATCGATTGTTAGGATATCGATTTATGTATTTATTAATTTATGTATTTATGTGATTGTGGTTTGTGTGGTTCCAGGCTCAGACAAGGACTGTGGTAAGGCTAAGGAACCGTGAATACCTGGGCTGTGGATGGATGTGTGATGTATTGGGTAGATCGGATATTATGGATTTATGATAGCCTATTGTGAAACTGAACTTATGTATTGAATCACATCTTTCATATTCATACAATGACTATTTCTTTTCCATCCGACTGTTGTGTAAATCGAATTGAATGAGCCTCAAATGAATGAATATGACTTAGAAATATTTAACTTCAGAACACCAAAACTTCAGATCTTAATCACATAAATATCACTGATTAAAGTCATAATATGGTAAGAAAGGGTCGTCCAAGCTCACTTCTCTTCTCTGAATTTCCTTGAATTGTTTCTTTGAATTTTCTATGAATTTTTCTGTTAAATTTCCTCTCTTCTCTCTCTCTGATTTTTCTGTGTTTCTCTCTGGATTAATCACGACCAGAATGAAAGAGAAGGAGAAAAATACATGGACAGGAGTTTCTGATGAGTGTCCAGCTTGTAAACCAAAGCAAGGATGAGAGTGGACAGCTAGCATCCTACTTCATCATTTCTGTCCAATGATGTAACCAAGCAGCTGAATCTTTCCTCCCAATGAAGTAATCTCTAAGCAGGTGTGCAACTCACATGATTTTTATTGTAGCAAGAAGGCAGGAAGGTGCATGGCACATGACTGGTCAAGCAAGCAAGCAGGTGAAAATCATGTGCATCGCACATGACCGGCCAAGCAGCTGAACAGTCTTTTTGGGCAGTTTTCGACCAAACGTTTTCTGTCCATCGGATCTCGTCTTACTTTTAGATAAACTCTTTCAGCTTAATAAAACTGGACCATAATAATTAAAACTCGACCATAACTATCAAGGGAAGGTCTTTCGACCACACGACGGTCTCATCGGGACATTATTTCATCGGGTCGATTTTATTTTAATTTTGATCGACAAACTCGAAACTGGTCGAGCAGAATTTTTCTCGACCAAAAATTCATTGGTTCTTGAGGGTTATTACATTTAGAAACTTTCTTAAGGATTTAGAAATAGACTAGTGAATATTTATAGGAATATTAGAATCAAATTAGCAACAACAAATTAAGACGAATTAGGTACTAAAATTAAAATTCGTTGTAATGTCAAATTAAATTTATGTCTAAGTAAGGACTAAATCATTTACGACCAAATAGGTTTGAATCTTAGTCTTAGTCGTAATGTCGACGTAATATTACGTCTAAATAGGGACCATTTTTGTTTATACCTAAACCCTAAACCCCATAAATCATAACTTATACACTTCTAAACCCCAACCTACAAAGTCATATAACTTGTTTTAATGTAAATTTGTTTTCTTTTTAAAACAAAATTCATATTTGAGCAAACAAAATCAAGTTGTATAATTTTTAATGAAATACAATGAGTCTAACAATAAAATTAATTTCACTCGTCATCAAAACCATCATCCAAGTCATCACTTTCTTCAAATTCATCTTCGTTGGCTTCGTCCGCTATATTGTATGGAAGGTCTTTATATCTTGGGTTTTGCGGATCAACAAGTATGATTTCATATGTACCTTATTCAGGTACTTCCACTTCATTTACGATATCTTCTTGTAAAGGCGGTAGTTCATCACTCAATACTCGGCTCTGAGGTGTAACTTTTATAGCAGCTAACCAAGATATTCCAGATTGTCTGATCCTCGTATATGGAATAAAACAAACTTGGTCTCTTTGAGATGCCAATATGTTGAGTTCAAATTTGTTGTACCTCTGTGTAGCATTTATATCCACAACTCCAAACTTACATTCATATTTGAAGAGGTCGCATTTCATCTTCATTAAACCAGAAAATTCCACTTGGATGATCTCTTGTAAGATTCCATAGAAATATGTTTCACCTTTCACACATATTTCATAGTTCATTGTTGCTCGCCGACTTCCATACTCGTAAGTGTGAAAAGTGTAGCCTCGAGTGAAATACATAGATGTTGTGGTGACCTTAGCGACTGGACCTTGTATCAATTTGTGAAACTACAGAGGATAGAATGGATCATCATAATCAACCTGTAATTATATATATAACTTCATTATAATAAAATAACCTACATAATTAATTATATTGCGATTTATACATGTGTTTTTAACCACCTCGCGAAGTGTTGATCTTTTCTTTTGTTGAGATCATTAGTTGATATTCCTGGTATAGTTTCTTCAACTTGGGCAACAAAATCGTTGTAAAATGATCATTAATGAAGTACATTGCAATTGTTATATACAAGGTAAAATTTCATAGCATAAACAATTTTAATTACTTTTTAAATGAATGCATCTCCTTGCAGTTAAAGAGTATATAAGTGTGGGCACTATGATCGTCTTCTGTATTCGACCACCAAACATCTTTCAGTTTTCCACCTAGACGTCCAATCTGACAGAATATGTCTGGAACATCTTCAACAACATATTGCAGCATAACACCACCATCATCATATCTGCTCAGATCCTTTTTCCATGTTCGGACTTTTGATCCAAAGTAGTACGACGTGAAGTGAGATGTTTCCTCATTCAAACTCCCAGCAACAATTGAACCTTCCACCCTTGCAAGATTTTTGGCTTTCCCTTTCAAATATTTCATGGATCGCTCGTACGGATACATCCATCCATTATGAACAGGTTCACGAAGCAACGCCCCATACGGTATGTGGAGAACTAGATGTTTCATGACGTCAAAAAGACGGAGGAAAAATTTTGTCCATATTGCACATTAAGATCGGGATATTCTCATCAAGTTGGTGAAGACATCTTCAGTTAAGGTGATTGAGTTAAGATCTCTGAAAAAAGTTTTAATACATGCAAGTGCTTCGTGAACATTTTTTGGAAGCAACTCCCGCAAATGCAAATGGTAGAAGTCGTTGCATAAATACATGACAGTTGTGACTCTTCATTCGTGAAAACATTTGTCCCATCTCAACACATCTTGATAGATTTGAAACATAACCATCACAAACTTCACATCGGATGCCACCCACTTGAACAACACTGTTTTTGCTTCTGCTGACAATCTGAAAATGGGAACCTGAATTTTCCCATCGTTTTAAATATGCAACTCAATCCTAGAACATAATGCAGGAAAATTCAACATTGAGTTCTTGTTATATTTTGTCTTCCCAGGGACATTCAATAATTTATTGATGATCTTGTCAAATAAGTTCTTCTCTATATGCATCACATCAAGATTGTATCGCAGAATTAGATCCTTCTTGTATGGAAGTTCTCAAAATATACTCTTCTTGTGCCAGTTGTCTCCTGTAACCATCAGTCATATTTGCTAGAGTATGCCAATTACCCCCTTTCCGGACTGTTTCTTGTGCATCATAGTAATCAATATCCTTCTCAATTTCCTCTCCAGATAAATATAGTGGAGTGGTGTCCCGTACAATACTTTTTGACCGAAACAATGTCTTTTTTCTTCGGTACGGATGGTTAATAGGAAGAAATCTCCGATGACAATCAAACCAAGACGTCTTCCTACCATTCTTTTGCTGAAATGTGTTTGTGCTTCTCATACAATAAGAACAAGCTAGCCTCCCATGCGTCGTCCAACCTGATAGCATCCCATATGCAAGAAAGTCACTAATGGTCCATAGAAGAAATGATCGCATTGTAAAGTTTGTTCTCGTTGAACAATCATATGTCTGCACCTTTATTGACCATAATTCCTTCAATTCTTCTATCAGAGTCTATAAGAAAACATCGAGGGACGGCTTCGGATGCTTAGGCCCAGGTATCAATATACTCGTAAAAAGAAATTCCCTTTCTATACACATCTCTTGTGGAAGGTTGTATGGCGTCAGGATGACTGGCCAAAGTGAGTGTTGTCTTCCCGATATTCCAAAAGGACTAAATCCATATGTGCACAATCTAAGATAAACATTGTGAATGTTGCTTGCGAAATCCTTGTGTACGGAATTCAAGTGTTTCCACGCTTTTGCATCTGAGGGATGATTGATCTCACCTTCCTTTTGAGTATGTTCTACATTCCATCTCATCGCTGCTGCAGTCTTTTCAGATTGATATAATATTTTCAGTCTATCCGTAATAGGTAACTACCACATCCGCTGGTATGATACCCTATTCTGCCCACGTCCTTGCGGTTTATATTGTGGCTTCTTGCAAAATTTATACTCCAACAATTCTGCATTTTTCCTCCAGTATATCATAGAGTTGCCTATACACGCATTAATCATCTCTGAAGGTAAGTCAAGACTATGAACCAGTTTCTGAATCTCATAATAAGATTCAACACACAAATTATCTTCAGGCAAATACTCTTTAAAGAACTCAGCCCATGCATCCATACAAACTTCAAGTAAGTTATGATCAGTTTTGATATTCATCATCCTAGCTGCCAATGATAATTTAAAGAGACCTTCTCTACAACCTTCATAAATTGGTTGATTATCTGCGGCTAGAATTTCATAAAATCTTTTTGCTTCCAAGTTAGGCCCCTCTACATTTTCTACTTCCTTTATTACTAAGGTTATTTCACGAAATGCATTTGTAACCATATCATGCATCCTATCATGATCTACCATCTGATCCTCTTGAGGGTAACTTTCAGAAGGCAAATGACTTAGTTCATGTCTATTACGAACATTTTCAAACTGATTACTACTACTAGCTTCATTCCTACTATCATCACCCTCTCCATGGTGAAACCAGATGTAATAGTGAGGGGTAAATCATCTATTTACTATATGTTTCCAAACCGTTTCACTAGCAGAAAATTTGGTATTCTTGCATTACGGCGGGGACAAAACATTTTACATGTTTCCTGCGTAAGACACGTCTTTCTGGCCTGGTACATAAATATATATGCCCCATTGAGAAATTCATTGTTACTCTTCTCCCAGAATCTTTATGTACATACATCCAACTCCAAAGCTCATAGATATCTCGAGACATTTTTTCTCTTTTTCGTTTTTTATGCATCTAAGAATGAGAGAGGAAAGCATATTTATAGGAAAATTTTGATTTTGGTAGGTGGAAATGTTACAACCAATTTACGATTCACCATAAATTTAACTAAAAATTTACAACTACAGTACCCATAATTGGATTGTTAAGTAGATGGAAAATATTCGATGTAATCTACTCGTAATATAACAACTCGTTTACAACTACCTGGACAGGTAGTCGTAGACGAGTCGTTATTTAAGGATCAGATTACGACTAAATATTTTTGAAGCAAGATTACGTCCAGGTTATGACGATTTTAAATTTCAACGTTACTCAATCGTAAGTAGTCGTAGACGAGTAAACTATTGTAGTCGTAAATCGTGGTCGTTATGGTCTGTTTTCTTGTAGTGTCTGGTGGTAAACCTCTTGCAAAACAAAATCTTGTAATCTATCTCTCTCTCTCTTTTTTTTTGGGATTGGAGTTTGTTCTCTGCAGGATTGATCTTTGTTTGTTGCTGAGCTACTGGATTCACATAAAACACTTGAGAGAAAACACAAGAGAGCAGTGAGGCTTCGGCTATATTTGTTTATGCTGATTTTTCTTGTTGAGATTGTAACATGATTCCATGTCTGGTGGAAGCAATGGCAGAAGGAGACGTCCTGAAAGGGAGTTAGATTATAACATGTTTAACCTTGCAACAAAAGCAGCCTTAGAAAGAAGAGAAAAATATGTGAGAAAGAAGATTCATATGCTATTGATGAGTCTGGTTATGAGCAGGAAACGATACAATATAACAGGTCACTGAAAAATCCTAACAGGAAGAGCACACATCATGATCAATTCAGTTCTTCCATAAAGAGTTTGCTGGAAAAAGGACAAAAAATTGAAGTAAGGAAAAATCGGTTTTTAACCATTCTGATTTTGTGAAACAAAAAACACGACCAGAGAGGCAAGAGGAAAAAAATAGGAGGAGAAGAGAACATCCTAGACATCCCAAATAAGAGACAGGAGCTTGCTATGGTTGTAAGCCCATAAAGAGGTCTCAGAAACAACAAGCACAATTTGACTATTTGAATAGTCAGCAATTCCAAGATGATTTCAAAAGGATTGAGCAACAAGTACTGCAGGATTTTGTAACAGACCATCAAAGGAGACCAACCTCACGTCCTTCTTCAAAGGTTGATGGTCCAAGGAGTTATATCAAGCAAGGGCAGGTTTTCCAAGAGGTGGGAACAGAAATAACAAAGGTAAGAAAAGAATCCGAGACAGAACTTGAGTGTTCTCTTTTCTCTCCTCAATCTAAATTTTTTATCACTAAAACCTGTGAAGAACTAACTTGTCTCGAACTGGTGAATCCAAGTAGTCTTGTTTCAATGTCTCAGGTCTTAGGAGAAACTCAGCAGAAGAAACACAAAAGAGTTCATCACCAGAAGAAGTGTTGGAGCAGCCAAACAACATTGAAGCAGAAACAGATGCTAAGTCATTCTCCTTGAACTCTCAAGAGCACTATAAGTATCTTGATATGGTTAATTATGTGCCTGAAATGTTTGTTATGGTTTCAGTGATGTAAAACGTTTTGATCTTGAAAAAGTGAAAGAATTTTGTGTTTCAAACTCTGTTTTTAATAATATGATTCATACTTTTAAGAAACTTGAACCCGATAAATTTTCTGAACAAAAACGTTTTTCTATGGAAATGATATCAACCCTGGTCTTGTTTTGAGTTTTGATCAGTTTATGGAATATAACAAAAGCTTTGATCATCCTAAAAAGTCTTTGGAGCTTGTTCTGCAACATCATGTTTTCTGTTCTAGAAAATTGTTTGATTCATTTGTTTTCAAAGAAAATGGCTTTGTTCTGAGTTTTTCTAAGCATAAACTAGTCACTGGTTATTTGTTTGCATCCACATGTGCCTTGGACGAATTCATGGTTAGGAATTTTCATGAGCGGAAATCATTAGAGCTGACAATGAGTTTAATTTTGCTTCTAAGTTGGAACTTGCTTGTGCGTCACCTGGAACTGATAAACCTTGGCATATTTTGAAATCATTGCTTGAGAATTGTGTTGTTTTAAGCTTTGATGATATTCTGTTTATAACACATTCTTTGATAGACATGATGAACTTTGGTTCAGTGATTCTCATATTAAACTTGATCTTTTGTGTTCAGAATCTAAGAAACTTTTGCATGCTTTGAAGTTGTTCTTTATGAACTTTGTTATTTTGTGTCTTGGAAACATCCTATTCTAGAATACGTATTTTGATAGGCATTTTGAATGTCAGAAACCAGTGCAACATATTCTAAGGAAGAAACACTTGATTTTTTAAAAGAATAAGAACATGTATTGCACATATCCCTAGATAAACAGGCTTTGTTTTAAGTGTCCAAGAACAACAGGATTTATCCAAAAGGAGTGTGAGGGACAAGAGAAAACACCATACTTATCAGCTTGAGATTTGGAGATGGAATTACTTGAGGAAAATTGCTTTAAAACTCCAAGGAAGTTTATGTCGAAACCAATACTTTGATATTGCTTACATGTTTCTCTTCTTGGACCTTTGTCTTGAGTCTAATATGTTTCCTTTTGGTGTAAGAGATACAGATTTGAGGATAAATACTTTTAAAGGAGAAGGGAATGATGTAACCCTGATCAGCTATGCAACCTTAGACGAGCTGAAACCACTTGAGGAGACTGAGGACGAGCTGAAACCAGCTAAGGAGACTGAAGTTTAGCAGAAACCAGCTGAAGAGAGTATGTATGAGCTGAAACCAGCTGAAGTGAGAGTAGATGATCTGAATTAGCTGGGTGATCCAAGTGACACTAACCTGGAGCTGGATGTGGTGAGTGAGCTAAGTGACCTTGGAAAAAAAGATGGTTTAGCTTATGGACAAGATAAATTCGGCCAAACATGAAAATGGATCATACTTGTTTCTCTCAGTCCAAAAGAATTCCAAAACCCAAGTTAAGGATCTATTATCTCTTTTTGATGAGTCATCCATGAAATTCAAGCCTAAGACACCATTTGCAGCTGTTTTGGATCAAATGGCCACAAAAAGAAGTGTTACTGCCCAAGGAGAGTTCATAACAAGTTTAGTATGGATTTGCTTATTGCAAAATTCAACCAGCCCATTGATCAGTCTATTTCAAGCTCACTATCATCAAAAAATATCAACAAATGAGGTTCTGGTCGTGGTCAATCAAGAGTTTTTCAAATCTCAGTCAAGATTCAACATCTCGGTTCTACAAATTGCTTAGTCTTTAGTTTCAGTCAAATTTTTGTTTTCTAAAAATTCTTTGCCTAGTTTCCTACTTTCTCTCTAGTTTTTTACACATTGTTAGACTATATAAAGGGCTGCACGCCCTGATTAAATCCATTCACCTTTCCATCAAAAATCTCTTTTAAATCTGTGAATCATTTATTCATCTCTGAACATCGATTGCTAAGGAGTTTATTCTCCATATGCAACTTTGTCTTTGATCGCAAACAGAGTTCAGTCTCTTGATCTTAGACTCATCTACATAATTGATTGGTCTTCCCATTGATCAACACTGAAGATCACCCTCCATATTGACTTATATCCCTTAAATCATCATCATCAACCATCTATCTATCATCACCTTCAACAAGATCAATCATTTCATCTTACAAACCAGTGATCACCCTTCAAAGAATCAGGGACAAAAAAATCCTTTTCAATCAAGGGTTCATCACTGAGAAATCCCTATCTTTGAATAATGTTCGTTTCAGAGATCCCGTGGAAGTCTTATTACCTTCGGCTCCATTGCGGCGGTGCTTCACTCCAGATACAAAGGGGTCGGCCAAGGAAGGAGGGGAAAACCGTGTAAGTAAGAAAGTGAGCTTCCAATCTCCATGATTCTGTTTGTTAAAGAATACCAACACCAAAATTAAGCTTCCCTTTTGTTGTTCACAAATCCCTTTGTTCAATAATTCTTGTTTTTTATTTATCTTTGTCTATTTTTATTATTATTATTCTACTTCTGTAACAGACTATGCGATTAAGTAAAAGATATGATTTGATTTTTAGAATTTTCGTTTGATAACTACACCAGGCTATGGCTGTCATGGAGGCGGCGTGGGCTCTATTTTAGCAAGGAAATTGGAAACTGGTGTTCAAAGAGTTGGATGGGAGAAAGCTGAGGTACATGTTAGTTTCTTCTCCATTGGGGCGAAGCTTCACTCTGAATTCAATGGGTCGGTTTTGGAAGACGGAAAACCGTCTAATGAAGAAAGTAAGCTTTCCATCTCCATATAATTGGACGACGTTGACTGATGAAGGATCTTCTGGTGTGTTTTTATGGTTAATCTGTTTAGCTACAAGTTTTTTGGTTAGTTTTCTTCTAAACAACACTCTTAAGAACTTTGTAAGTTGCAATTGGTGACAACAGCTTAAAGCAGATAAGGTATGCCAATTTTACATATGACTCAATTGTCTTACTTAACTATATGACATTGTCAGTTTCAAAAAAAAACTATATGACATTAAATATAAAAAATATAAAAAAGAAACCACAAAAAAAAATTCCAAAAATCGAAATGACATGGCGACACATTGCTTTAACACGCCACTCTGTAAAATAGGCCGGAGACATGGGAATCAGTCGGGATGCCACCGATGGAATAAAACAATGGGTTTGTATTTAACAAGTTGTACGCTTTAAGTGACAAACATGGTACAACATCAAAATAACTTAGAAAAAATTATGCGCATGTGTGTGAGTCTTCACCTAGTCGAATATTAACATA
The DNA here is from genome assembly GCA_012274485.2 of Sinapis alba. Lineage (NCBI taxonomy): Eukaryota > Viridiplantae > Streptophyta > Magnoliopsida > Brassicales > Brassicaceae > Sinapis > Sinapis alba. Next base: position 117,216 of record MU106417.1, on the reverse strand, counting down.
TTATGTTGATATGTTTGTATAAATATATTTACATTGTGAATCAATACAATGAATCTTTCCTAAATATTTCATTTTACTCATCACGTGGTTGAAAACTGTTTCTTTATTATCTGATCGAATGATAGAGAATATATTTTTTTTTGTTCTTGACGCTCTTGCCGAACCCCTGATAGATCCTCATGAAGTTGGCTTGTTCCTACTTTATAATGAAGAATTCATAGAGGCTTTGTATGTGATTTTTATTACACATGCTTCCTCTTTTTCAGCTTAGACTCACTCTTCATAATTTATAATACGTGATATGTTGAGGATAATGCTCAAGGTCTTTGAGTTGATCAAAATACTAATTCCATTTGTGTGGGTATTATGGGCCGGTGTTACTTTACGAGATCTCACGGGCCTGTTTAAGCCTAACTCTAGTTAATGCTAACCGGTTTTCTAATTCGGTCCTCCATGTTATTCTTGTATTTATATCTCGGTTCTAACTCAAGCTCAGGTTCTTATTAAACATGATTTTGTCCCAAATCAAGAAGATTACAAACATTAGGCACATAAGTTTTTGATTACCAAATAAACAAGCTAATTGTTAAGTATTATTTAATTCATTGATACCTAAAAAATAAAAATAAACTTCTACACTTGAGAAAATATGCCTCACAAATTTAAAGTATCACTCAGTAAACTAACTAAATTTTAAATGGCCACTCTTGAACAAAAAAAAATAGTGTTGTATAAAACTCAACATCAGACATTTTATTTTAGTGCAGATCATTCTACTTTCTTGATCAAATACACTCTCCTTATTGTTTAAAATTCCATAAACTAGTGTTGGATATCTAAACAATTAAATTTTATTATGAGTAAAAAAGAAAGGATGTTTAATTGGAGCTAAGAGCAGCAAATCCACCACCTCTCATCATTTGTTTAAATTCCTTAAAATTGACCATACCATCTCCATCAACATCAACCTTACTAATCATTTTCCTGCAACCTTCAAGTGTTCTTCCTTGTTTCAAACCCATTGATGCAAGAACCGACCTTAACTCTTCATCGGTGATGAAACCATCCCCGTTCTGATCGAATACACTGAATGCCTCCCTCATGTCCTCTTCTTCTTCTTTCTCTTCCATCAGTTCTTGATACAATGACCCAAACTCATCTATATCCATGAAACCATCTCCATTCACATCCATCTTTGCTATCATTTCCCTAATCTCTTTTTCGGGAACAAGGATACCCACGCTTTTGAAGAAATCCTTCAGCTCATTTTTTGCAATTTTCCCATCTCCATTCTTATCGAACATTTTAAATACTCTATTCAATTCTCCACGATCCATTTTATCAAAAGATCAGATGGTGGTTATGGCAATAAGAATATTTTCACCTTTGAAGAATAATCAAAATCAATAAACAGATTTTTGAGTCTATCTTGGTGAATTTTTGCGATAAAAAAAAGAACACTTCAAGCAAAATGGACGTTGTCAAAAGGCACCAATTTATAAAAAGAAAAGAAAATTATGAGAGAGAATAATGGGTTTCGTTGGTGGACTCCATATATTTCAATTTTCAAACTTTTATGGTCTAAAAATAGTTATATAAATGTCTTGAAATAGACGTGAACAATCTAATTATGACAAAAATCAAGAGATCCTGGTTTGTTTTACTAAAAAAATTGAATTGAATTTAAAATTTATTCAAAAAAATTATTTAAACACAAAAAGAAAAATTTCAACAAATTCATCATGATTTTTGGGAGTTTCTAAAGTTTCTACATTTCAGAAACAGATACATAATAAAAAAAACATGGTTTTGAGACTCTCCTCGTATTTGTGATCTCCCAAAGCTCAGATGGAGAGATAACGATTATGAACCTACTTGACAGTCGCCTATAATAGTGATGTTTTTATAGGTGGATTTTTGCCATTTTCTCCAATTGCTTCTTTCTCTCCAAATAATATGTACACATTAGGGGCGGATGTAGAAACTTAATTTTTCGGAGGCACATGCTTTTTTCCCGTTATGTTTAGTTTTGGTGTTGGGGACATTGTATAAAATTTATAGTAAATGCTTAAGGAAAATTAAAATCAGTTGGGGGCACATGCCCCTGTAGCTTTGGCTGTGCAACCATCCATGTACATATGCATGACTGAAATATGCATCACCAGGGCAGGTTGAAGTGTAAGGACCAGCAGGGGATGGCCCAAGGGCCCATATCCAAAAGGGGTCTAATACAAAAAAAAAATATTTTTGAGATGGCATTAAGAATGCAATTTTTTATTTCATTTTAAATTTTAATTGCTGAATTAAAAAAAAAAACTCAAATAAGAAACACATAAATAAACATTACGCCAAAAATAATAGACCAAAATACAAAACATGCCTACAACAAACTAAAATCATAAAGATTTTTAATGTGATTATAATACAATTCAACTTTTATTTACTATTTTCTGGTTTGAATTTCTTTCCGTTCAAATTCATATTCTTAGGGTTATGTATTACTTTTCATTTTAGGTTAATCGTGTATTCAATCATAAAAGAGTTTCTTAAGTAGTTTTGTAATATATTTAAGTACCAATGAAAATTAAAAATCTCACAGTATAAACATATTTCTTAGTTTATAATAACATTATCTTTTTGTTTGTTTTAGATGATTACATTATTCCCTTGAGTGAAATGATTATATGTTAAGCATTCGCTTTAGCTTATATAATAATAGCACCACTTTTATGTTTTAGTGAATTCATTTTTTAAATTTCCCCAGAGCCTATGAAATGTTTAAGCTGGCAATGTACACCACATAACTAAAATGGTGAGCATGTCTTCACTAGTAAAGAAAAGAAGTTGTTTTCACGTTTTTGGAGGCTATGAGCCAAAATTATGTGGTTATATAAGGATTTATCCACAAAATAATACAAAAAATACGGTTATACAATAGTAGAAAATTTGGATTAACTAAAAATCATAGAAAAAAATCTATATTTTGCTATGAAAATTTCATGGCAGAAAACTACGTTTCAGCAACAGAATGTGTGCGCTCCATTCCAATGGAGGATGAAGGTTAGAAGTAAGGAGAGGAAGGTGAACGAGGAGGTACTGGCTCAGGTGATATTGGTACAGTGAGGATATGTACTCTGTGGCGAGGCGTCTATTTTATGTTACGGAGGGGAAATAAAGACTAGTGGACGCAACTTCTTAAAAGACGTACGCGGTGGAGCTTCGCAACAGCGATTGCTGCCATCTAAATGGAAGACATGTATACTACGCATTTTCTGTGATGTTTCTATCTTAGTCCACGTGTTAAACCCTTTTTGTTTTTGCTGAATGTAAATTCAAATTGGGCATCGAATATAAGTCTGATATCATCAATGTAGAATCCTTTTTGGGCCATATCAGTGAAATATGTGTGTTTCTTCCTTGCATAAATCAGACCTCTTTCACATGTTTCAATTTTTTCTGCTTCATTTGTCGCATCTCATATCTTCTTCTTCTATCTCATGTTTTCATCATGTTTCCTCCACTAAATCCTTTCTTTTCCAATACTCAAGTTTTTTTTGTCATTCTTTGCATGTGCATCAAAAAAACGAGGCATTTCTTCTTTGTTATACTTTCTAGTGACACGAGATGACAACGGAAGAATGTTTAATCTGAATTAATATGCATAAATTTGAACGAAGGTTATTTGAAAAACATTTACTGATGATTAATGAGACGATTACAAAGACTTTTAGCTAAAAAACTTACGAGAAGATGGTGTGTTTTGCAAGAACAATGTAAACAGAGGAAACTTTAATCTTGTGCCGAAAAACAGGTATTTGTGAATGCTTTTCCTCGGTCTTCGACCGTTTCATTATATACTCAGCTTCTTTCTTTTTCTATCTACAAGTCGGCGTAAACCCTAACCGACTTTACTCAATTGGGTCGAGTTCTATTACATCCGAGGGATGTAATAAATCTCCAACAATAACCATCCAGTTCATTAAGAGAGGAAAAGTCAGAGGAGTTATTAATCTTAATTCTTGAATTTTCAAGAGTGGGTCCAAAGAATAAATAGAACTTGGCACTTGTCTTTCAAGTGAAGCCAAACTTCCTCCTCACAAAGAACTGGAATTGTAGTTTGGTTTTAGTCAAACCATCTCAGGCCGGTATATAATTAGTCAATCCATATTTAATGTATAAACCAGATTTCGGTTTACTCCAAGAAGAGGAATCGTTGCTCCTGGGAAAGAGGTAAAACGTGCCGCCTTGTAGGGTTTTTGTAATCCTAATGATGATGTATCGTTTCCTATTGTGCGTTCTTCTTAAAAATATATAGTTCGCATTTATTTATTCACTTTCTCTTGCGATTAAAAGTGGTCTTCTCTAGAACTCTTTCTCTCTTCATCGCATTTCATACTTACTTTTCGATTATATTTAGATTTATTCAATATGGTTCTTCATTTGTTCTTTGGAAAAGCATGTTTTCAATCCGTATATGCTCCATAAAAGGAAAAGCAATATATGTTTCTTTTATCCCAGATCCGGATATATCTGGTGGTTCCAGTAATGTTACTAATCTAGTTCAAAGTCATCAAAATGCTGGAAGAGATACTGCCGAACTTGATTTTGATCAACGACAGCTGGTTCTATATTCTGAGGGAACGTTTAGAGCCGATGAAGTGGTCAAGAGGCAAGAGATGATCATAATGAAGAAGATTTGGTCGTTGGCTATGACTCTAAAAATGAACTGGGGATCTGATATCCTTCAGACAATCACGTTAACTCAACTCACCTTCACTGAGGTGGACGTTTTGTCAACCATCTTTCCCTCACAGAGGATCAAATCAAACTCCCAGTATACTTGAAGGGAAATTTGGATAAACATTGAATCAACGTGGTCCGATTTCTCAAGTGTTACAGTTATGTTGGAAGAATTCGGCGTTCTCCTCTGGCTTTAGATTTATCATTCCATGAATCGATCAACAGCTAGGGACTTTTACTATAGGGTATGCATGTGTATACGAGTTTTGGTTTCAGAAGGATGCCCAGTTATGGTTCTCAATTCCTCGGCTTATAACTGATTACTTCAATAGGAGGGATATTTCTTTGTCCCAGATGATGGTTCTGGCTTCCGAGATCGATGTATTGATGAGCTTCAGGTTTTTTGAGAAAATGATCCAAGTTAAAGTGAACAAGCGGGTATATCTATGTGAAGATGCAACTTAAGCCTAATATCATGTCTCGTCACTATCGAATACTTGTAATTGGCTAATATATTATTTCTATGTCAATATTAATTGAGCTGCCTTCGAGGAACATATGGTTGATTCTCGAGTGTTGCGGAACCAAGAATCAATAGATAGTTGAAGAACATGTTTTTGTTCTTCTGGTAGAATTTCTTCTAACAACTTTTCTTTTTGTCTTTTATGCATTTCAACATCTGGGTTACCCATACAATTTTTTGGGTTGACGTGCCCAAGGTTGCAGATCTTAGTAACCGAACGTGGCCAGAGATCAGCAAGGAAAGGATCTGTAACAGTCTTAATCGTATTGCAAATGGTAACATCCTCGAAACATCTTGTATTTTATTGACTTAGGATCCATTTCTTTATATTGAATTTATGATCTTACACAGATGACTAGGCCTCCAATATTATTTGCATCATAATAACCATCCAAAAAGAAAGTGACAAGGAAAAACATGGGAAAAGTGAACAAAAAGATACTTTCAGAGAGGATGTGTACTTCAGCTCGGCGAATCAGATGCAGATCCATAATGTGATGGAACCTCAAACGCAATCGCCTGATCTTTCTATTCCGACTGTGGAATCTTCCAAGTCAATGAAGAAGAAGAAGTTGAAGTCTGCTAGGAAGGACAAGACAAATAAGTTGGTAGAGAAATCTTATGAAAAAGTCATAAGTAGATTTGTCGAGGAGGACATGAATAGGTCCACCAAGGAGATGATTAACAAATATACTGAGGACAAATCCGATGAGGTGGATCTCGAGAAGTCCATCAAGGATTCTACCCATCCATTCATTCCACCGTCCCAGGATGAGGAGACGACTAGTGCGGTGAATGACTCCATCGTAGAGAGGCTTGTCCCAATTGTTTCTAAACATGTTTTGCAGAAGGATCGATTCCTCCTACTACTAAGAGGCCTTGCGTTGAGATCATTAATAAGGTTGAGTTTTTTTTTACACAAAGAGCACTCCCTTGGTGAACGATTCTGATGCATCTGCTGATTTTTTTTTTTCAGATGAAAAGAGGATTGTGTGGCTTACCAGAGGTTTCATAACTTGTGTTCCCAAATAGATACCAAGACACATCTCATGTCGGGATATGGTAAGTCTTCCTACTAGTTATTTTCCTTTTTCTCGTAAACTTCTGATGTTTCTAAATCGCGTTGTTTCTTACGTACGCAGCTCACATGAATCTAATGGTAGCAGACTATGAAATCACACTTCGAAAAAAAACCCGTCGGACTCGATAAAGCGAAGCGCACATTTTTCCTCCAAATCCGAGCAGCTCAAAAAAAGCGGAGGCAGAGATGAAGAACTTTGAGAATATTGCTAAGCAGATTGTCACTGAGAAGGATTGTTCTATCTATTATCTTAAATGGTGAAAAAGAAGGCTGGGAAGCTTGAGAAAGCTTTAGTGCCTCTACTTCGGCAATCAAGGAGTTGACCTCAGGAAAAGCTGCTCTTTTCTTTACTTTTAAAAAAGAAGTGGATCGGTTAAGGATGTCTCATGAACATGAAGTTATCCAAGAGAGAAAGCGTGTGAAGTCTGAAATACTGGCAAAATGCAACGAGCATTTGGAGAAATTTCGCAAGTGTTTGGTAGAAAAAGAAATTATCCAGAAGAAGTTGCATCCTCTCAATCACGCTTCAAGAATGAATAAATTCCTTAAGAATTAGTTGTTGATGGGTCTAGAGTTCCCGAAGGTGATTATGGACCAGTTGGCTCGAGACAAAGCAAAGTACGCCAAGGAGGTTAACAACATGGAAATCGAAGGTATTGAATACAAAGACTGTGCTGTCTCTCCTCTTTCTGACAGTACAGCCACCATCAAGGCCCCTATTTCTGTAGTTGCAAACGAGTTTGGTACAAACTTTTCTCTGGTATATTCAGGTGTTCTAGGTGGTCTTCTTTCATCTCAGATCGAAGATCCTCCAATTGAGAAGCAAGCCCAGGTCCAGACTGAGAAGGATCAGATCGAAGCTTTGAGAGAGACTCACGAGGAATATTTGAAGGAAAAGGCGTCTAAAGAAGTAGACACGAACCCTGTCGCCTAGGCTGACAGTCAAGGCGAGCAAGCCATTCATGGTTCTTCCCCTGAGTTTATCGAGAAGACACGGAGCAGATAAACTGGAATAGTCACTTTTTATTTTTGTTGCAACGGTTCTTGTTTGGCTTTTTGCCTGTAAAACACTTATTGTCGGCTTTTCAATATATTTTCCCAAAAACATGTTATTAACCCGCGATTTGATACGTTTAATTTAATAAAAATCTAAAATATCTGATAATATATTTTAAAAATTTGACTAAATTACTCATATATTTTAAATATTACATAAATCTGTGATTTCTTAGACTTTGATGAAAATTTTGTTATGTCATTCAAAAGAAAATAAAAAATGATAATAGAAAAATGAAATTTATTCATATGATATTATTAGTTTATTTTTGTTACTAATAACCTAATATAAGTTAGTATTTTTATGTTAGATATGCAATAAAATTTTATGATAATTTTTAAAGTGAATTGCATCAAAAACCATAAATAAATATAAAATTAAAGAAATACCTATAACAGTAAAAAGTGAAATACCTATAACAGTAAAAAGTTGGGTATTACTTTAGCATAAGATCATGTGAAATTACCTGTGACGCCCTACAAAACTTTGTTCTCCTTGGTGTTGTAGTTTCTTAGCTGTTATAGAGATTTATTAAAGATTTGAACTAGATTTGTTATTTTTATCGAGATTATATAAGGGGATCCCATTATATAAGTGAAATATTATCCCTTGCAATGCAACCATAAGTATCATATTCTTTCTCCATTAATGAGCTCCTTCACACATTTTTTTTTCTTCTAGTCTCCTCTCTTCCAGTATCAAATAATTTCATCTTTTCTTATTTTTTTCTTTGATGGAAATATTTTAACAAATGAGGCAGATCTGGAAAGTGACTTATGGAAAAGTGACGACTAAGAGATCCATAGATGACCATTTTATGGAGAAACTTCTTATTTTCAAAATGTTTTGGTTCAACCATTTCAATTCTTAAAAAATATGAAAACCCATAAAACATTTCTCCGAAAACTCATAAATTTGATTATTCTCAACCTCAAATGAAGAGAAACTCTGAGATCGTATATCATCTTCTCTTGCAATTCGAAGTAAAATATAAAGGCACTAACAGAGGGTCGATCTCAGGGAATGGAAGATTGGAAGTAATAACATTCTCAGATACCACAAGGCCACGTCAGACTATTTGTTAATTCCTACACACAATTTTAATATACTTAGTGTATATGCAGAAGATGTTTGTGTACTTTATCTGTCTATTATTCAATATTATCGGCTACATTTTATTTTACCACTAAATGATTTGTTATAAGCTATTAAAAAGGTTAGCAGTCTAGCATTAAATTTGGCAAAAATTACATAAAATGATTTTATCCCAGATTTGATCGCATGGCAATAATTACATATGAAAGAGCTATGTTATGATAAAATGTTAATTAGCCAGCTATAATAAATTGTAAATAGCAAAGTAATTAGTTATACAATCACTACTTCTTTTAGGAAATAATTTATATTAGACATGACAAATAAATTAATTATTATACATTATCATATATGTTAGCCCTCTAACAATGAATTTCAAAGACTAATCTAAAAAATAAATGGTTATAAATCACTGTATATAACAAATAGTTAAATTGTTATCTGTTAATATATATGTTAGATGTATAACAAGAGATCTGAAAATGTAATATAAAGATACATGTAACACTGTGAATAAATTGTTAAAAGAGATTTTCTTTTTATCATGATTATGTGAGAATTGTATGGATATCTAATAATTCATATGACAGACATATAAATAAATTGGTATATGTTATAAGATATGTTAGCCGTATAATAATAATGTATCTCAAAATCTAATTCAAAGATACATGTAAAAATACTAATAAAATGTTATTTGTTATTAAATATGTTAGTGGGTTAATAATGCATTTCAAAGGCTAATTGGAAAATACTTTAAATATGTTTGCAGTATAACAAAGAATTATAAAACTATTTTAAAGGTATATTTGAAAATATATCCAGACAAAATATTTATTTTAACGAATAAATATGCATGTAAATTTTATTATTACGTTCTCGTAAAAGGCATTTTTAAAAAATTATCCAAATATAAGTACAAAGCTTATCATTCTCCATTATTAAGTTCTAAATCGCTAGTAGATCGTCTTCTCCAAAAAATCACTTATAGGCTTGACAATTGGGTCATCATCTTTTTTCTATATCAAATTTCTCTATGAGCTATGGTGGTTGATCATCATTACACTCATTAAATCCACTAAATATTCTTCATTCACCGCATAAACATGTATATATACTGTAAAATTAGAGTTTATATTGTAATTCAATACTTATCGCATAATGTTATACTTGTAGTCGGTTAACCTAATAAATGAACATCGATCGCTAATTTAGCCTTCTTTAATTTTCTATCCAGATTTATCTTCAAAAATATTTAACTGTATGTCTTCCCTGAACAAATACGACAAAAATCTTGTGTACTCATGTTGAACCATCGTACCGCCATCAGGGTACCAAACAAATTCATCTCCTTTTATATACTCTCTATAAAAGCAAAACACTAAGAAACACACATGTGGAAACTTAAGAAACAAGAACACCGAAACAAGGTTATGAATAACCATGGTGTCCTACAAATCTAATAATCAATACCTATGAAGACAAACATAACTCCAATTTGGTGTGTCTTTGTAACTGAAAAGACAAACCAAAATATTTTAATTTTGGAAAACGCTAAATTACTTCTATGAAATGTAACTTGCAAGATGCATCAAAATGAGATCTTGATCTGAAAACAGGAATAACTAAATATTTTCTTAAACTTCAATTGTTAACCCAACTTTTATCTAAAATAAATAAAGATTTAGAAAAATTAAATCAAAAATTATAAACTACAAGCATCTTTCCGAAATCAAAACATGATGGTCTTCTTCTACTCCATATCCATAAAGAGAGACCTATGATTATACAAGAGAAAAAAATAAACTTTTGCATTACATGTTATTTGGAAAACTTTAAATGGTATATAATCCGACAAAATAAATATTATGGGTTGAAAATGATTATGGATTTGGATAGATGTTACCTTCTTGACGGAAAGAGTTAAAGATGATGGTGTATGCTTCAGAAAAAAAAAGTGGTTGTTGTACGGGGGGACTTGCAGGTAAAGAGATGATGTTTTGGTTTGGAGAGAGAAAAGTTGAAAATCAAAATTAAGTTTAGTTTAGAAATATAATTTTGAAAACTTAGATAAACGTAAAAGTCATATATCTGGAAGATTTGTTTCAAGAGTAAAAAATAGAAGAATAGGGGTAACATAGTCATAAATATTAATTATACATTATTTAACAGTGTATTCTGGTATTTTACTAAATATTAAGTTTTGATTTGGTAGAAGGTATAAATACTCTAATTTTTAAAATATTCTTAAACACTCGTGATTGTCATATTAATATTATGTATAAAATGCCATAGTAAATAATATTTTAAATTACTGTGTATATACTTATTTTCAACCGTTAAATAATATTATGGACAAAAAATAATATTCAAATATGTATATGATATATGGTTTAGTGTATACAAATTTGGTTTTTATTAAAAATATACACAATATTCAAATGATCTATCTTGAATATTAATACATAAATTTAAAAAATAATATTTTGAAGTCATTATCTTTGTTAATCGATATATGACTTTAAACATAGAATGTTAGCATATCTTATAAATATATGTTGGATTGGTATTTATTGATCTATTTAGGTGTACCTAGCTCCAAAAAAAAAGATTAAAATGTCATTAATAAGATTTAAAATTGATTTATTCATTAAAAGTAAGAAAAAAGGAATAATTATGTTTTAATACTATAGATTTTTATATGCTTCTTTGTATTTATACTTAAAATTACAAATCAACATTTGGTGTATGTAAGAACGGTTATTACTGAAAACCAAAATTGAATGTAAGCAACTCCTTTACGCCACGAAAACAAAATCACTTAAAGTGAATTGAAGACAACAATGTACCTCGATATGAGTCGAACTAGCATCTAAACATATATACAAAGTTATTCACCTTCAAAATATTCAAGTCTGGGAGAATGCCAAATTTCTTAGCTGGACTGAACCTCCTATAGTTCTATAAAAAAAAACTATTTAAATATCTTCTATTATAAGATATTAGAAAACAAAATTGAGTGTAATCAACTCCTTTACAGTTTACACCACCAAAAAAAAAATAACTAATTTTGTTGTGCACATATTCAAACTTAAAATTGAGGAAGAAAGTTGTTTCTGACACTAACAATTAGCAATGTACCTCGATATTGGTCGAGCTACCATCTAATTAAGCTTCCACTAACATAAAGATGTTTCCCAAAGTTCTTCACCTTTCAATGAATATGGAAATTTGGGTATAACGAAAACTCTTAGCTGGATTTACATCCTATAGTTCTATTTAGAAACCTATTTAATTAACAATAGCTAAATGGATTTTGTCAAGCTGAGAAATATCTAGGTTTTGATTTTTACTGTTACACATAAAGAACACTTATCAAGTATGAACTAAATATTTGCTTCAAAATAATATTTTTTGGCTTACGTTAGTGTGTTTTGAATTAATTTTGGTAAATGGACTTGTATATCGAAAAATTGACCCTATATCACTAATTCAATAATGTAAATAATTTGTATACGTAAAATAAATATGATTAATTTTTATAGACTTAATCAATTTTTTTTATTAACCAAGAATATCACAAATCTATGAAAGGGTCCAAACCACTACAAAAAAGCATATCAGTAGCGAGGAAAATTAACGGAGAAAACAACTCTTCGTAAATTTATGTGTTAATTACGAAGAAATAACGTAGATATTATTATTTCACGTAACGTCGAAGGGCTGGAAATATTTCTGCAAAAAGCAGATTCTACACCGCTCGCCCAAAAAAGCGGTAAGATATTTTGTCCTTGTCGAAAATGCAACAATTCAAAACTGGCGACTTGTGAAAAATGTATGGAAGCATTTTATAAATAGAGATATCACGCCAAATTACTTCTTGGCATCATAAGCTTCATGATGTCTCATTGCAAACAAAATGGTGTCGGTGCGTCTATCGTCTTGTAATACAGTTGAACTATCTGTGCCACGAACCCTAAGCTTGAAACACTTGCTGAATCAATCAGGCTTGTACGACTCTGGTTCTGGAACGTATAAGCATAAGCTGGATAAACTTGAGCATCTTGAAGAACATATGCATTTGGGTTATCATGTGCAAAAGCATCTCCCGAAACTGAATCATCAAAAACAACGTCCGGTTTGACATTGATAACAAATATGTCTATATATGTGTTCGATGTGTTGACTCTGTCTTGAATATCTATCTAAAATATATCCATAGTAGAACCCAACAGCATGGCAGGAAAATCATGACGATACCAAACCGAGCATGACAATAGCAAACTGAAGCATGACATGATCAAATTCGGTTAGTACGCTCCATCCCATCGAGTTGTTTCGGTACATCTGCTATGAAAGTTAACGGTAAGGTAACTACCCATGACTATCTATCCTAAGATGAAGGAACAAGCCATCATATCCTAGTTATCCTTGCGACTTATTTTGACTCGAAAAACGTTTGAAACAAGTCCCATTCAAGCATCATATAACCATGCTATGATACCACCTTTGTGACATCCCCGATCGTAGATGACCAGAAATGACACGGTCGATGCTCCCTGAAAGCCGACCCGAGGTTCCCGAATAGTTCCGAGTTCCTTGGACTAACAATCTGAGAATATCGACGCTCCTATCGGATATCACTTAAGGCTTTTCAACCCGACCAAGCAATAGTCGATAGTTAGTTCGTCTTGGACAAGGACTAATATCATATGGAACCCGTACCTTAGAAAAATCTTTAAACATTATATATTTATTCATTCAAAACCATCTTCCAAAAATGTTATAGGTCGACCTTGAAGTTATCGGAAAACAAGCTTTATACAAAAGCTATATACAAAACGTCTTGCAAGGATAATAAATCTACCGCTGGCTAATGTTGTTCCTTCCCGTCCTAGAGTAAGGTCTCCCACCTACTGGTAACCTGAATCACAAACGATTCATGAGTAACTAGTTTACTTAGTGAGTCTAATCCCGCACCCCAACACATATTAATAATATACCGAGCAATGAACTTCATTTGTATGCAGTGGAAATATATTTCATAACTAATAAGAATATATATAAGGCTTTTCATTCCATCGATGTGAATCTTATTTTAAACATCACCTCCACGATACCCGACATTCACTCATACTTATAATATATATTTATATATATGCTAAACACGGAAAACCACCAAGGCTAACCGAGCTTAGCGGGAAAATAAATATAACCATCATCACCATCAGATATTCGAAGATTGAACATCTAACGCTGCATGCCGTTACACGGCCTCCAGGGAGCGGCCCCATCATCGTGTCTTCGTGACCTTGTTCCATATCGCAGGACCAATTCATGGTAATGCAGGACTCGGGAGAGTGAGTATACAATAAGGCTTCACATGATTCATACTTATATACTTAATCATTTACTTATATATTAGTACTTCAGAACAAGTACTAAGGCTCGGAATAAACCTCAAATAATAATTTATAATATTTCTTAAGTTTTTACATAAGTAAACACCTCACATTCAATTATAGATTAATAGATATTGCTTATCAATCAACCGTATTCAGTATGCAGTCATGCATACTCATTCATAACTTATTCATCCTCTATCTAGACTCAACATTGAATCCATGAGACTGGCTAAGGAAGACTAGACTCGAGCTCAAGCTAATCACACTCCACTTTACTCCTGATTCAGAATGTCCACAAGGTTACCCGGACTGATCTTCAGACTTCTCCGACAAGCTGAACCAAGACAGGACATTTGGATAAAAGATTATTCAGTCGGTTCAAACAGAAACTAAACTCAGCTCAGATCATCAACTTATATCAATTCACTAACGGTTCTAAGAAAATGATCAGTCCATGATCAAGTTCTTACCTAGACAGAACATGGTTATACTTTATGAATCTGGTTGATCCTTCAGGCTTCTCTTGACCACTGACCTGAAACAGAGTGGTTTGATCTCAAGATCAGTTCAGTTCAGGCTATAACAACTTAAATTGGTTTATAACAGCTCAGTTCATGCTCAGTTTAGTCTGGTTCTAATTAGTTCACAACAGCTTAGCTTGGTTTTACCCAGACCAGATAAGTTCAAGACATGTTCAGACCATAGACAGCACGGCTCAGCTCAGTACTAGACAAGATCAAATATGTTCGGTTCAGAACATTAATATTCCAACAGTTTGGTTCAACCTAACTAATTAAATCAATTTGGTTGAAGCTCAGTTCAAACAAGGTGGATTAGGACAGGATCACTTCAAATATGATCAGAACATATCTTAGGTTTTATTCCAGACATGAAGCTTTACTAAAACTGATCTTAACAGAATCATAAATCCTTACCGATTAAAATCAAAGAATCAAGTCATGGGGTGCTCTCAACTCCAAGATGAAGTCACGACAAACCTTCAGTTATTAAATACACCACACTTCACTGATTGAAGACACCAGATAGTGAGAAAGGTCAGCCATGCTCCAGTTTAATTCTCTGATTTTTCCATAATTTTTTTCTAATTTTTCTGTCTGAATTTTCTCCCTTCTCGCTCTGATTTTCTCTGAACTTTTTGTTTTTTCTTGTAGGTTATGGACGACCAGAAGGAGAGATGAAGGTGTTTTATAACATAAGGAGTTGCTCCAGCTCAGGGTTTCTCTTTACACAAAGCTGTGGCTTTGACAGAACATGTGGCAACCAGCTTCAGCACAAACAGCTCACCTTTCTTTTCCATAAAGAAAGCTTCAAGCAGCTTGTGACTTGCACATGTGTGACTTAATGAGCAAGCAGGCAGGCAGCTTGTGACAGTCACATGATCATTTAAATAAAATTAAACAAGCAGGCTGGTGCAAATCTTTGACAGGTCAGAAAGATAAGAAGCCGGTCAATATTCCCGAACAGTTTTCTATCAAATATTCTTTGTCCTTCGGCTCTCGTCTAGCTCTTGAAAAATCTCTTCCAGCTTGAACATAACTCAACCATAATAATTAAAACTCAACCAGATATATCAAGGGAATGTCTTTCAACGACACGACAGTCTCGTCGAGAAATTAATTCACCGGGTCGGTTTTTATTTTAATTCTGATCGACCAACTCCAAACTGGTCGAGCAGAATTTTTCTCGACCAAAAACTCATTGTTTTGTGAGGGTTATTACATTCTTCCCTCCTCAAAAGAATTCGTCGCCGAATTCTGATAACATAGTTGTACACACTTTACTGAACACTGGAGGCTCTGCAAATAGTTCATAATAATCAGATTTAAACTTATCCTCATCTTCCCATATCAAAATAACTGATGGTTGGTTCTCGAAATACTTGATCTTACCAAGTTTTCTAATCTCAAATCTTCTGATATGGTGCTCAACTATCCGCAAAGGACCTTTAGGCTAGGCGATTTGAGGTTTCAAGTTTTTTGGTCTCAACAGTTCTATCATACTTGTCTGATATAGGATTACGCAACATCGGCTCATAAATTTTCAAATGCATAACTGAAAGATTCTCTGGTCAATGGATAACCTTTCCAACTATGATAACCACTTAGTACTCGGTACATATCAATATAATAGATTGCCGATTTTGCAACTTTTCCAAACCGATCATTTCTTTTCTGAGCAAAAACTTTCAAGATAACCAATTCTTTACCGTACCTAACTCTCATATACTGCGGTCTGCATTCTTCTTTTGACAGCTTTGAGTCTCTAAATACCATCACTTCTAAAAATTTTCTATTTGTCTTTCTCCCATACCAACCACATGAAAAGGGGAATGTTAGGTGATGTGCCATACGTGAAGGTAACATCTTCGATCTGGTCAATGTCAACTTGATTAACCGTGCAACAATCAAACAAGAACATGCATGATCAAACAAGAACATGCATGATCAATCATGTAAACATGATTCAAACCAAGGGTGCTACTCTCAAATATAGACACTCACCCATTCCAAGAATGATTTCCCTTACAATATTCTATACACTTCTGATATATTTGAGACCCTCTTCATAATCTTCTGAACAACTCAATCTCTCTGATGTTTCCCATATACAAGTCTAGTTCTACTGCTTTCTGATTTCTTCTTCTGTCTAGCAACTGGGGATTTAACAGGTTCGTCTATACCAAGCTTAATTCACCAACTAAGTACTCTTGTACGACAAATTCATACTTTCTGTATTGATAACATCCATGGCATTCCCATATGCCGTACGGTCATACCTCTTCTTGCACTCACCAATCTTCTTTAGCGTTCACTTAACATCTATTTTCTAATATCCATGTTAATCTATTGGTAGAACTTGAGTTCCTTCTCCCACGTCTTTTCTGACTAACTTGTGTACAGAACACTCCTCATATCTTCAACTGATAATATCTTCATTTTGTTCCTCCTAAGTTTTCTTTAAGTTTCCATCCTCTAACTGAGTTCCTCAGATATGAGTGGACAAGCCATCTTGATTTACTAGTTGCAATCTTGAAAACTCTCTATTCCTTCCTTATAAGGCAGCCTAATAAATCACTCCAATTTCTACTTCATGATTCTTGAGATCCTTCTCAATATCGACACCGAATTTTTCCTCCTCAAAGCATAAGCAACATCATTTGGTTTTCCTAAGGCTTTTCTTTATCAGTAGACACTTGGATTCCTTCCCCATATTGAAATGGTCAACAAATTTGATGTACATCAAAACTGCCGCCAACTCTAGCTCATGCATTGGATAATTTAGCTTATGCTTCTTTAGTTCACTTGATGCATAAACGATTACCCAATCGTCTTGCATAAGCCTTCACCTAAACCAACACACGATCCATCCATGCAACATTATATGGCTGGTTAGGCTTAGTAAGCTAAATATGCGTAGACGTCTAGACTTCCTCTAATTGATTGCATACTTCTTCAATCCCTTTTTCCATTCTAATGTAACACCTTTCTCAATGATCAGCTCAACGGTTGATATGTTTCCAACTATTGAACATACTTCTGATGGTAACTTGCCAATCCAAAGAACTTTGAATCTCGATAACAGAGATTGGACACGACTATTCTTCAATTGTAACGACATTTTATAAATCTGCAACAACTCCTTATTCCAACTTGCTGACTAAGGGATCCAACTTCCTGACTAAGGGATCCAACTTCCCATTTCCCGACAGAAGCGTTTACTACAACGTGAAGCGTCCATCAATTTTACTTGAAACCAATTGTATCTTGCAACCGATCTTATAAACTCATCAATCCTAGAAAGTTGATAATTGACCCTAATGGTAACATCCTTCATTCAATTTTAGTCGATCATAACCATGAACTCTTGTTCTTCTTCTTTACCAATGACATGGGTACACTCCATGGAAAAGAACTACATCAAACGAAACCTTTCTCCAAACAATTATAGCGAATCTAGGTTCAAGAAGAATACTGAACAGGTCACTTATAGATGTCAACAATCCTTCCAATTCCTTAAACACATCTCCATGCTCCCTAGTTATCTAACGGTTCTCAATACTTTGCTCCTTGTTATCTTTTATTTTTCAATGATCAGGATAATGGAATACACCATCACCTTTTTCAAAAAGGTTTTCAACTCTCCAAACTGATATGAGCGATGCTCCAACACTTGCTAGAATACAACGGAAGGCCAACGGTGACTGGTCATTTTCAAGGAATTCTTTCCTCAACAACTTCCTAATTGAGCTCGGTAACTAGATAGCCAATCTTACTCTAGATAGAAATATACCGCTCTAATGGAAGTACTAAGGAACATGGAAAGCATACCATAACTCAAAATGGCAGCCAGTACTTCCACGAATAAGAATGTTATACTTGAATTCACTAAAGTGAATCCTCTCTAAGATTACGACACTACTTGGGAACTACAACTATGTGTTGTTCCCAAAACAAATACAATATGGGTGGAAAATTCCATCCATAGACAAGGTCTCTTAAACCACCTTGATCACACATTTACTTATTTATTAAATCATTCATAATTTTTTTATTTATTTTTAAATGCACACAACACACAATGGGATAAGAAGCAAACCTGTGATTGGACCTTTCAGAGCTTTTGACGGTCCAGGAATATCTAAAGCGTAGGCTATACCCAAGTAGCCAAACACTTGGTTAGAGACTAATGGCAAGGAAAAGCGAAACAGTTCAACAAGTGGCACCCTAGGTATAGGTAAATGAAATCGGGTAACTTCATGGGTAAGGGTAGAATAACTTCCTTATTCTTTAGAGAAACGACGAAAGTGTGAATGACGTACACGATCCATGATTTTATCCACTTGAAGAAGCACAACCATAACATAATCATCATAAAAATTTGGGATCCTCGATCTTGATTTAATTAAACATCCAACCAAAATAATCTCCGTGACTTTCTTGATTCATTACCGGAAACTGACATTTGATCTGAACGGGTAGCCTTTAGACGGTCTGAATGGCACAAAAAAACTTCCTTAGACAGTAACAACTCCCTTAACATTCACATCATACATTACTATCTCCTCAAAGCTCTTATGCACTACAGTCCTTTGTTTGCTCCAAAATTATTGGCTAAGTCCCCATAGCACATTTCCATGATCTTTGCCACATCCTCCAAACCATAATGGATGAATCAGAGTCACTCGAATTCCACCCTCTGACATAAACATCTCACTGTACCAACTCCATAAGTTTAATCTCCAATTGATCCTACACTTTGAGTAGAAAACACTCCATCTTGAACTCTTGAAAGAAATCTGTCTAACTTGGACTAACATTCCCGAAATGATGCTTGACACTTTACGCTTAACGACCAACTCATTGCATCCTGCTTGATGTTGTATGCTTCCATATCCTTCTTGCAATCCTCAGAAAAATAGGCTCCATCAGTCGTTCTTCTCCCAGTATTGCCATCAAAATCTTCCCCTATCTAAAATCTACATCGAATGGGTTAGCCCTTCTTCGGTATCTTGTTTTCCCAGCTTCTTCTTCTTGGCATCATAAGCTTCATGATGTCTCATTGCAAACAGAATGGTGTTGGTGCGTCTGTCGTCTTGTAATACAGTTGAACTATCTTTGCCACGAACACTAAGCTTGAAACACTTGCTGAATCAATCAGGCTTGTACGACTCTGGTTCTGGAACGTATAAGCATAAGCTGGATAAAGTTGAGCATCTGGAAGAACATATGCATCTGGGTTATCATGTGCAGAAGCATCTCCCGAAACTGAATCATCAAAAACAACGTCCGCTTTGACATCAATAACAAATATGTCTATATATGTGTTCGATGTGTTGACTTTGTCTTCTATATCTATCTAAAATATATCCATAGTAGAACCCAACAGCATGACAGGAAAAACATGACGATACCAAACCGAGCATGACAATAGCAAACTGAAGCATGACAGGATCAAATTTGTATAGTACGCTCCATCCCATCGAGCTTGTTTCGGTACATCTTCTATGAAAGTTAACGGTAAGGTAACTATCCATGACAATCTATCCTAAGATGAAGGAACCAGCCATCATTTGAAACAAGTCCCATTAAAGCATCGTATAACCATGCTCTGATACCACCTTTGTGACACCCCCGATCGTAGATGACGGGAAATGACACGGTCGATGCTCCCTGAAAGCCGACCCGAGGTTCCCGAATAGTTCCGAGTTCCTTGGACTAGCAATCTGAGAATATCGACGCTCCTATCGGATATCACTTAAGGCTTTTCAACCCGACCAAGCAATAGTCGATAGTTAGTTCGTCCTGGACAAGGACTAATATCATATGGAACCCGTACCTTAGAAAAATCTTTAAACATTATATATTTATTCATTCAAAATCATCTTCCAGAAATGTTATAGGTCGACCTTGAAGTTATCGGAAAACAAGCTTTATACAAAAGCTATATACAAAACGTCTTGCAAGGATAATAACTAGTTTACTCCGTCCTAGAGTAAGGTCTCCCACCTACTGGTAACATGAATCACAAACGAGTCATGAGTAACTAGTTTACTCCGTGAGTCTAATCCCGCACCTCAACACATATTAATAATATCCCGAGCAATGAACTTCATTTGTATGCAGTGGAAGTATATTCCATAACTAATAAAAATATATATAAGGCTTTTCATTCCATCGATGTGAATCTTATCTTAAACATCACCTCCACGATACCCGCCATTCACTCATACTTATAATATATATTTATATATATGCTAAACACGGAAAACCACCAAGGCTAACCGAGTTTAGCGGGAAAATAAATATAACCATCATCACCATCAGATATTTGAAGATTGAACATCTAACGCTGCATGCCGTTACACGGCCTCCAGGGAGCGGCCCCATTATCGTGTTTTCGTGACCTTGTTCCATATTGAAGGACCAATTCATGGTAATGCAGGACTCGGGAGAGTGAGTATACAATAAGGCTTCACATGATTCATACTTATATACTTAATCATATACTTCTATATTAGTACTACAGAACAAGTACTAAGGCTCGGAATAAACCTCAAATAATAATTCATAATATTTCTTAAGTGTTTACATAAGTAAATACCTCACATTCAATTATAGATTAATAGATATTGCTTATCAATCAACCATATTCAGTATGCAATTATGCATACTCATTCCTAACTTATTGATCCTTTATCTAGACTCACCATTGAATCCATGAGACTGGGTAAGGAAGACTAGACTTGAGCTCAAGCTAATCACACTCTACTTTACTCCTGATTCAGAATGTCCACAAGGTTACCCGGACTGATCTTCAGACTTCTCCGACAAGTTGAACCAAGAAAGGACATTTGGATAAAAGATTATTCAGTTCGGTTCAAACAGAAACTAAACTCAGCTCAGATCATCAACTTATATCAGTTCACTAACGGTTCTAAGAAAATGATCAGTCCATGATCAAGTTCTTACCTAGACAGAACATGGTTCTAAGAAAATGATCAGTCCATGATCAAGTTCTTACTTTATGAATCTGGTTGAGCCTTCAAGCTTATCTTGACCACTGACCTGAAACAGAGTGGTTTGATCTCAAGATCAGTTCGGTTCAGGCTATAATAACTTAAATTGGTTTATAACAGCTCAGCTCATGCTCAGTTTAGTCTGGTTCTAATAAGTTCAAAACAGCTTAGTTGATTCTACTCAGACCAGATAAGTTCAAGACATGTTCAGACCATAAAAAGCACGGCTCAGCTCAGTACTAGACAAGATCAAATCTTTTCGGTTCAGAACATTAATATTCCGACAGTTTGGTTCAACCTAACTAATTAAATCAATTTGGTTGAAGCTCAGTTCAGACAAGGTGGATTAGGACAGGATCACTTCAAATATGATCAGAACATATCTTAGGTTTTATTCCAGACATGAAGCTTTACTAAAACTGATCTTAACAGAATCATAAATCCTTACCGATTAAAATCAAAGAATCAAGTCATGGGGTGCTCTCAACTCCAAGATGAAGTGACGACCAACCTTCAGTTATTACATACACCACACTTCACTAATTGAAGACACCAGATGGTGAGAAAGGTCAGCCATGTCCAGTTTAATTTTCTGATTTTTTCATAATTTTTCTCTCATTTTTTGTCTGAATTTTCTCTCTTCTCGCTCTGATTTTCTCTGTACTTTTTATGTTTTTTTCTTGTAGGTTATGGACGACCAGAAGGAGAGATGAAGATGTTTTATAACATACGGGGTTTCTTCAGCTCAGGGTTTCTCTTTACACAAAGTTGTGGCTTTGACAGAACATGTGGCAACCAGCTTCAGCACAAGCAGCTCACCTTTCTTTTCCATAAAGAAAGCTGCAAGCAGCTTGTAACTTGCACATGTGTGACTTAATGAGAAAGAAGGCAGGCAACTTGTGACAGTCACATGATCATTTAAATAAAATTAAACAATCAGGTTGGTGCAAATCTTTGACAGGTCAGAAAGATAAGAAGCCGGTCGATGTTCCTGAACAGTTTTCTATCAAATATTCTTTGTCCTTCGGTTCTCGTCTTGCTCTTGAAAAATCTCGTCCATCTTGAACATAACTCAACCATAATAATTAAAACTCAACCAGATCTATCAAGGGAAGGTCTTTCAACCACATGACTGTCTCGTCAAGAAATTAATTCACCGGGTCGGTTTTTATTTTAATTCTGATCGACCAACTCCAAACTGGTCGAGCATAATTTTTCTCGACCAAAAATTCATTGGTTCGTGAGGATTATTACAGTAACTGATGCATTTGTAGTTCATGATGAAGTTGAAGAACCTAACATAGATGTAAAAAAGTTTTATGAAATGTTAGATGATGCTAATCGGCCACTTTACAGTGGTTGTAAAGAAGGTCTCTCTCAATTGTCGTTGGCTGCTAGAATGATGAATATTAAAACTGATCACAATCTACCTGAAAATTGCATGAATGCATGGGCAGAGTTGTTTAAAGAGTATTTGCCAGAAGACAATGTGTCTGCGAAATCTTATTATGAGATTCAGAAACTGGTTTATAGTCTTGGGTTGCCTTCGGAGATGTTAGACGTTTGCATCGACAATTGCATGATCTTTTGGGGAAATGATGAGAAGTTAGAAGAATGTCGATTCTTTTAGAAGCCACGATTCAAACCGCAAGGACGATGACGTAATAGGGTACCTTACCAAAGGATGTGGTACCGACAAATTACTGACATATTGAAAAGATTGTATCAATCTGAGCAAACTGCTGGAGGTATGAGATGGCATGCGAGCATACTAAGACGGATGGTGAGATGGCTCATCCATCAGATGCAAGAGCCTGGAAACATTTTAACAAAGAACATCCAGACTTCGCCAGCAACAGCCGGAATGTGTATCCCGGATTATGCATGGATGGATTTAGTCCATTTGGAATGTCAGGGAGACAATATTCATTGTGGCCCGTCTTTCTTACGCCATACAACCTACCGCCGGAGATGTGCATGCAAAGGGAGTTATTAATCTTGACCATATTAATATCTGTTCCGAAGCATCCAAAAAGATCTCTGGATGTTTTTCTACAACCACTGATAAAAGAGTTGAAATATTTATGGTCTACAGGAGTGAGGACGTATAACTGTTCAACGAAGACAAATTTTACGATGGGAGCGATGCTTTTATGGACCATAAGTGATTTTCCTGCGTATGGGATATTGTTTGGATGGACTACACATGGAAGATTATCTTGTCCATATTTTCATGGAATGACAGATGCGTTTCAGCTGAAGAATGGTAGGAAGACAAGTTGGTTCAATTGTCACCGTCGATTTCTTCCTATTAGCCATCCGTATCGAAGAAACAAAAAAATTTTAGGCACAAAAGAGTTGTAAGAGACACGCCTCCTCCATATTTAACTGGGGAACAAATTGAAGCACAAATTGATTACTACGAAGATAATGAAACAGTTCGTTGTGATGGTAATTGGTATGTTCTTAGAAATATGCCTGATTTTTACAAAGTTCAACACAACTGGCACAAGAAGAGTATATTTTCTGAGTTGCCATACTGGAAGGATCTTCTTTTATGCCACAACCTCGATGTCATGTATATTGAGAATTTTTTTTTTGAGAACATCATCAATACATTATTGAATGTCCCAGGGAAGACAAAAGACAATATAAAATCGAGGTTGGACTTGCCTGATCTTTGCTGAAGAAATGAGTTACATATAAAAAGCAATGAACAAGTTCCCGTTTCGATATTCAGATTGTCTTCAGATCAAAAGTCGGTGTTGTTCAACTGGGTCGCATTAGCGGTGAAGTTTTCTGATGGGTATGTCTCAAATCTCTCAAAGTGTGTTGAAAAGGGTCAAAAGTTCTCTGGGATGAAGAGTCATGATTGTCATGTCTTTATGCAACGACTACTTCCATTTGCATTTGCGGAGCTACTTCCAACAAAAGTACATGAACCAATTGTAGATAATATATTATTATGGTATAACTTCTTTATTACTCTATAATAGCAAGGTTCTTTAAAGAGTACTCCTAATATGTTTAATTATTTTGAAATATATAAGGCATTGGAGCCTTTTTCAGGAATTTGAGCACGCGCACTCTTAAAGAGGATGTCGTACAACAACTTCATGAGAACATTCTCATCTTATTGTGCAACTTGGAGATGATATTTCCTCCGTCTTTTTTTGACGTTATGCAGCATCTAAATGTCCAACTCCCTCATGAGGCATTGCTTCGTGGACCTGTTCATTACGGATGAATGTATCAATATGAGCGATCCATGAAATATTTGAAGGGTAAAGCAAAAAAACTTGCAAAAGTTGAAGGTTCTATAATTGCTGGAAGTTTGACAGAAGAAATATCTCACTTCACATCGTACTACTTTGCACCAAAAGTATGTACCCGGAAAAGAGCTCCAAGAAAATATGATGATGGTGGAGTTGCACTGAGATATGCAGTTGATGGTGTTCCAGACATCTTTAGCCAAATTGGACGATTGGGTGGGAAAGCAAAATAGGTTTGGTGGACACGTGATGAAGATGTTCATAGTGCACACACTTACATTCCAATTAATTGCGAGGATCCATTGATGTGTTCTTTTGAAAAGTAACATTTAGATAGATAAATTAATTAAGTAAATACTTTTCAGACAACTAATTAAATCATGTGATTTTTTCAGTCTATTTGTTACTCAAGACGAAGAAGCAATTCCAAGTATATCCACAAAAGAGGCCGACAAAAGGAAAGATCAACACTTTATTAAGTGGCTTAAGAATCAGGTATTTAATCAATTTTTACTTGCATATGCATGCGATATGTATTCGCGACGCTCGATCTGATATATAATTTTTCAGGTTGATTATGACGATCTAGATTATCCTATATGGTTTCACGAATTAGTTCAAAGTTCACTTGCAAAGGTCACCACATCACCGATATATTTCACACGAGGGTTTTACGTTTCATACATATGAGTATGGGAAACAGCGGGCGACGAACAATTATGGAATATGTGTGAAAGGTGAAACAGATTTCTACGGGATCTTGCATGAGATTATTGAAGTGGAATTCCAAGGGTTATTAAACTTGAAATGCGTCCTCTTCAAATATGACTGGTTCGCCCCAGTCGTCAAGAGAGGTGTTCGGTTAATAAAATTTGGTGTAGTTGATGTCAATGATGGACGAAGATACAACAAATTTGAGCCTTTCATATTAGCTTCGCAAGCAGATCAAGTTAGCTTCCTTCCTTACCCTCAGATGAGAGAATCTGGAATCAACTGGTTAGTCGTTATCAAAGTCACACCTCTTAGACGAATAATCGGTGGAGAAGAACCTCTTATTTAACGAGGAAATAACGAGAATAAGTTAAAACAAAAACATGGGCCTTACAAAATCCACGTAAGCTCATTTCCTCGTCAAGTTCTCGTAACATCACGAGGAAATTACGTGGAAATATAAAACGCGGGCCTTGCAAATTCTACGTAATCTCATTTCCTCGTAAGGTTCTCGTAACTTAACGAGGATTTAACTACAACAAATTTAAATATCAAAATCACAAATTATAACCCCAAACCATAAATCTACAACCCAAACCTAAATCTAAACCTAAAATCCTAATACCCTTTATCTATACCTAAAATCCTTAACCTACAATACCAAAACCCCAAACCCTTAAAACTAAACCTAAACTCCTACACCCCAAACCCTTTAAACTAAACATAAAATTTTAAATTAAACCTAAACCTAAAATCCTAATACCCTTAACCTATACCTAAAATCCCTTACCTAAAATTCCAATTGCTCAAACACTGAAAACTAAACCTAAACTCCTACACCCCAAACCCTTAAACCTAAACTCATAAAAACCCAAATACTAATCGATTTACAACATCTCCTTGTACATTTCTCGGTAATTACGTGGATTTAACAAGGAAAGAAAAATACGAGCCTTGTTAATTCCACGTAAATAAATTTCCTCGTAAAGTTCTTGTTAATTCACGAGGATTTAACGAGGGAAGTAAAAAACATGGGCCTTTTCAATTCCACGTAATCATATTTCCTCGCAACTTCCAAGCTAAATATCAAAAATTTCCTATAAATATGTCCTTTGTGGTTGATTTGAAACACACTCAAAACAATCAATTTGATATCATGAAACATATGGGAGTGCTCAGTCACTAGTTTCTTTCTTTTCAACTCTGCATAGCTATTCCTCAGTTTCTCGATCGAGGAAAGTTATGTGCAGTTGACAAGAACGGTTCTGGGACTGTGTTCTCCCGTGCGTTTTTTAAATAATATGAGTGTTCGTCGTAAAATCCATGTAACATAACTTCTACTTTACGAGGAAAATAAACACGGGCCTTGTTATTTCCTCGTAAATTCACTTCGAATCTACGAGGAAACTTAATACCTTATATATACACGAACCAAACTCATCTCACTTCGTCCCTCATTCCTCTCTATCTTCAAGCAAAGATACTCTCTATTCTCTCTCTATTTCCTTTCTAGGGTGGTTTGTTTAGGTTAGAGAATTTAGATAGGTGGTTAGTTTAGGGAATTTAGATAGGTTTATGGAATTTGTTAAATGTTGTTTTTGAAATGTTGTTTATGAATTATTTTTTCAGATGGTTAAGAGCAAGCGTCCACCGAACTACAGTCAGCTTTTGGTGCGTCTGGTAGTCGTACATCAGCTCAACGCACATCATCTTCTTCAGTTCCCGGTTCTTCGGGTACGGAGACAGTCTCTGACTCTCAGCCGGTTTATCCTCCGCCACTACCACCCGTTCCTCGGGTTGCTGCGCCAGCCGAGCACCATGATCATGTTCCTCAAGCCGCACCTTCTCCGGCCGGGGATGTTCACCCTGATTTGTTGGTGCCTCCAAGTGCTCCGTACGCCATGTAGATCGTCGAGGACCTTCTCGTTCAGCCACGCCGAGAAGGTTTACCAATCCTTGACTCCGACCGACCGGACGGAACTTTGTGGTACGTTAAATTTTTATATATAGTGTATTTTTTATAACAATAATAATTAATTTAAATACTTTTAACTTGTTTTTTAGGTTTGGGGTTGACGGTTGCGTCGCTCGGAGCGTAACCGATGTCATCTAAGGCTACTTCTCGGAGCCTCATCCAAACTGAAAATTAACGTCGGACCACATCAGATTGACGTGGTTCAAAATGTATGCGGTAAGTTAATTTTTAATTAATTATTTAAATTTTATTTTAAAATTTTTATTACTTTAAACTAATTATTAATTTAAATTTTTTCTGTTACAACAAAATAATAGCTGGTCAATTGGGGTCAACGGGAGGGTGAAGAAGAATTTTACCGGGAAGGCGAAAGCCCAGTTGTTGGATACGGTGGGCAACTGGAAGACCGATTGGATCGTCAAGGGTTATGAGCAGGAAAACTCGCGGAGATTATGAAGGAAGTGTGGGATGGCCTCATCCGTTACTGGAACTTTCCGTCGTCCATCAAAGTCGCCAACAGTTGCTCTGCCTCCCGTCAGACGCGAGATGAGCACGACAATTAATTTTAAAAAATTAATTATTTATTCTAACTCTTTTAAATGTTTTTAGGCTAAAGATACGGGATGTCTCCCATCTCTTCTGGAGCTTTACGAGAAGACCCACAAGAATAAGGCTGGGCAAATTATAGATCGTAGATCCGAGAAACTCCACAAAGATGTGATTGCTCGGATTGAAGAGCGTCAAACCCAGCAGTCTCATGATGGAGTACCGTTCACCTTATCCACACTTGAAGTGGGTAAGATTTACGAGGAGGTGAAATATTTTTTTATTTTACAGTATTATTCATTTTATTAAATTTTTTATTTCATTAACAATTTTTTTTTTTAGGTTGTCCCTAAGAAAAAGGGACGTACAATAGGGATTGGATCCGTCAACGATTTCCCTAGAGCGACATTGGCTTATGGACAGAGACGGGATGATGAGGTCACTCAACTACAAACCTAGTTGAACGCGACGCGAACTCGTATGACGTATGTTGAGAGTTTTCTGGACGTGATAGCATCCGGAAACCCTGCGTGGGAGTCTTCGTTGGCGCAGATGAGGATTCAGCATCCCGTTCTAGAGCCATCCCGTACCCGAGAGGAAGAGGAAGAGGAAACATGGAGGAGCCGAGATTACTACTCCGACTTGTAGACTAGTTTATTTTCTTTTTATTGTATTGTATAAATTTAAAACTTTTTTATATTTATAAAATATTTTCCTTTTGAATTTATTATTTAAATTTTTAAATTTTTAATAATTTAGAATTTTTTTTTTAAATTGCATTATTTTTTTTAGAAAATTAGGAATTAAATCTAGTTCTTAGCTAAATTATGAGTTTTTAGCGAGGAAACAATAAACTATTTAACGTTGATTTTACGTGAAAAATTTACGTGTCACTTACTAGGAAAAGTTTACGAGTAATTCATGTGGAATTCTTTTTGTATAAATTACGAGGATTTTTTTCGAGTATATTACAAAGAATTCTTTCCGTGGATATTCCATGGAAATTTATTACTCTCCAAAATATATATGATCTCCTCTTTCTTCTTGATAAACTAATTTATTCGTTCTTATTTAAATGATTATAGCTGTTTAAGTCATTTTATGTTAATTTATACTATATTCTAACTAATAAATTTCTGTGAAGCATGGTGAAGAGGAATGCAAACTAAACGCCATTGAAGCTTGCGCCATAAGAACTTGGCCCGATCCGGTATATAAATCATATATGTACTTACAATACTTCTAAGAATTTTAAACTAAAAAGGTACAATTCTGATACTCTTATTTCACTGTTTATAGAATAAAATATAAACTCAAATCTAATAGAAAGTATAATTATTTAAAATATGTTTTAACTAGATGTTTTGCCCGTGCATGCAGACTTCAAATTTTATGATTATTTATTAATAAATTTATTACTAACTAAAGTATTATAAGATTATAATGATAAATTATTTATGTTTTCTAACAAATTATTATATATTTTATTTGAATTTTTTATGTAGAAATTATAATTTTTTGTATATTATACTCATTATTAAAAATAAATCTAAAAAATTATTCAGTATTTTTCAATTATATAAAACTAAAAAATACTTGATTAATACTAAGTTATTTTTTCTGTTTTTGTTTTTCAATTTTAACTTTTTATGAAAAGATATTTTTAAGATAACAACACAATATATATATGAATTATCTTTTTATTCTAAAATATATTTTTAGGTTTTGGATATTTTTTATTATTAATTATTTTTAACTCAATTTTAATTATTTATCTAATCAAAATAATTTAAATTCGTTTTTATTTTCTATATATTTTATAAATTTTATTCAGGAAGGGTATTAACGATATTAACCACTCTAACTTTTAACGTAAGATCGAATGTGAAAAATTACTTGGAAAATAATTGTATAAAAAATCTTTGTAAATTTTTAAGAGTTTAGTGAACAGGAAAAAAATTTTAATAAACCGGATCACCCGGGTTGTTTTGGTCACCCAGTATTCAAGGAATTTTGGTGATTTTTAATGATGCGTGTGTGGATTGTGGAAAAATGACTATTAGAAATTAACTTGATTGATGGTTTTTGAAACTCAGAATGTACATTACTGGTTCATAAGGTGCATCGAAAACAACACAACAAACTGGGAATCATCATGTTTTGCGCAATATGGAGGTGAGAAAGCCATCAAAGATTGTTATTCCAGTGATCTTTCTAAATCTGTAAGTATACATAAAAGCATAATATACCCACAGATTGTATAATTAATTATATAATCCGGTAAGTCATAACTATTTCGTTTTTTTTGTTTATCAGCTCATATTTGGTTATGCAAAACAGACTTTAAGTTTGAGGCCGAAACATATGTATGTACCATGGGTCACAGTAAACAGCAAACCACTATACGAGGTAGAAATCTTGTTTTCGTAAACACTACTGTTGGGATCCAACTCTTTATTGTCCGATTAGTATGATATTTTTCACTTTGGGCCTAAGAGACTGGCCCGCATGGATTTAGTTTTGGGCTCATTCCCAAAAGGCCTCGTACTAATTAGAGTTAGACATCTCTTTATATATTAGACTTTCCTTTGTCTAACTTCCGATGTGGAACTTAGATTGACATCTCACATTCTCCCCTTCAAACTAAAGACCACACTCATCTCGTGTGTTTTTTCTTCAGCGAATCATCTTGGCACCACCTTGTACCAGTAATCGCAGGACTTTCTTTGAGAATGATTTTCCACAACATCTCGCTCCTTTGAGAATGTTCTTCCTACAACATCACAGGTTCCATGATCTTCTGACTAGTTATGCCATAGACCTCCTCTTCCGGCTTGAAGGGTCCCGTTCGTACTCGAAGGGTATTTTGGTCTCTTCTTGCAGATCTTCGTCATACCGCTCTGGTACCAATTGTTGGGATTGTGAAATCCCATGTCCAACTCTTTATTGTCGGATTAGTACGATATTGTCCACTTTGGACCTAAGAGGCTTGCCCGCATGGATTTAGTTTTAGGTTCATTCCCAAAAGACCTCGTACTAAATAGAGTTGGACATCTTTTTATATATTAGACTTTCCTTTATTGGGTTGTTTGCTTCATGTGGGTTTTAATGAATCAAGCCCAAAAAAAAGGAGGCATAGAAGATGCTACTGGTTAAAAATATTTACCTGAGATCATCAAGGAGAAGAACACATGTTTGTTGTTCACTGGAGAAGCTTTAAAAGCTGAAATTGGTAGAGAGGAAAACATCAAGAGTTTCACAAGACTAAAATTATGTCTCATAAATGGAGAAGTCAGAAAGTTACCTGGGAGAATTCTGGAGTAAAGGTGAAACAGCTCCGGGTGGAGTAATGACAACAAGGGAATCGCAGGGAGAGGTGAAATCGCTGGATACCACAGTGAAACAATTGGAAATTTCACTGGTCTTGTTTTGCAACTGAGAAGATGATGTTGTGTTCATCGGGAAACAAAAATACATCACATGTGGAGGCTGCGGCGGTTCTTCTCAGAGAAGTGACGGAAGTTACAGAAACTCCCATCGGGGAAAGAGGCATGAGGGAAAGTCATGAATCGCTCTCAGAGTCGCCTGAGCCAAAGATGGAGTCGCTTGCCTCAGTGATAGAAAAGATTCTCGCCGGATCAGGACTGGTTTTATCGCCATTGGAAAAGAGNAGAGGTTTCAGAGATGTTCGATGGTGAAGTGATCACCGGCAGTTGCCGTCACCGATCGTAACGTATCTGCGCTTGCTTTCGTGTCCGAGATGAAGGTCTCACCGGGAAATTGAAGAAACTGTGGTTGGAATTGGACTCGAGCTGATTAGGTGGAGCTAAGGTTAAAGCTATTCTCGGCGAGTTGAATCATGACGTGAACTCCGGTGGTTTCCAGAAGACACAAAAGACTCGCCGTCGAGGAAGACAAAAGGATTGTCGTAGAAGATGAAGCAAAAGGTGGAGTTACTGGGCTGTTTGCTTCATGTGGATTTAATGAATCAAGCCCAAAACCAATGAATAATTGGTTGGTCGCCTGATATTGTCGGTGGAGACATTATTACAATAAGGAAAAGGAAATTATAACCCATATGATATTAGGAAAGTCCTTAGTATAAATAGAGATGTCGTTGATGCAGTTTAGGGCAATCCGAACAAGAAGAACAAACGTGAGATAAAGAGAGATCAAGAGATTAGCATTAAGAGAAGTGTTTTTGCTTAGGTTATCTTGTGATCTTTATATTTGTTCTTGAGAAACTCTATTTTTAATAGTGAAAGTTGTGGGAGACGGATCCCACCCGAGAGGTACCATACGGGAACTCGGTTATCAAAGTTCTTGTGTTTTTCATTCATCTCAATATCGTAGTATCAAAGTTCATATCTAAAGCACATAAGCGGGGTTCAATTCCTAACAAGTGGTATCAGAGCAATCCATGTTTTGATTGCAAGTGCTAAGAGGAGATATGGAACCAACTCTAGGAAGATTTGAGATGGAGAAATTTGATGGAAAAGGGGACTTTGGGAGGTGGAAATACAAGATGATGGGTCAGCTAGAGATACAAGGTCTACTTTCAGTTCTTAAGGAAGACTTTACAGTCTTGAAAGAATCTGGAAAAGAAGTAGAAGGGTCAGATGCAAAGATTGATCAAAAGAAAGCTGATAAAGATCCCAGAGTAAGAAGTCTCTTGGGAACGTGTTTAAGTGATTCTATTCTCAGGAAGATTATGCATGAAAACACAACATTGGGCATGTGGAAGGCACTTGAAAAGAATTATCAAACCAAGTCTCTTCCCAATAGAATCTACTTGAAGAAACAATTCTCTTGCTATAAGATGGAAGAGGAGAAGACAATAGAAGAAAACGTGGATATCTTTCTGAAACTAATTGCAGACTTGGAGAGTCTCAAAGTTACTATATCAGATGAAGATCAGGCAATTCAGCTATTGTCAGGGCTTTCAGAAGCTTATGAACCATTGGTTCACACACTCCAATATGGAACTGGGAAAGAAACGCTTACCGTTAATGAAGTCGTCACTTCAGCTTATTCCAAAGAAGCTGAACTTAAGCAGAAAGGATTACTCAACAGAAGCAGGTCAGTCTCAGAAGGTTTGTATGTTGAGTCGCGTGGCAGGACAGAGAGGAGAACAAGAAACGGTAATGGGAATTCCAATCATTGGAGAGGACGTTCTAAGAGCAGAGGAAAATTTCAGTCAAAGCCTCAGTTTGACAAGGACAACAAAGGCTGCTTCATATGTGGAGATGAAGAACATTGGAAAAGAGAATGTGGAAAGGAGGCAGAGAGATTCTGCAAACGTTGCGACTGAGCCTAGACAGCCGTTAGTGTTAACTGTTAGCAATGAAGATACACGCAAGGAACGGATCATGGATTCGGGTTGTTCATTCCATAGTACACCTGGCAAAGAAGTCTTGTTTGATTTCAAGGAGTACAACGGGGGTAGTGTATTAATGCCTAATAACACTAAAGGAAGCATCAAAGGAATGGAAAAAAATCGGATTAAGAATTCAGATGGTTCTGAAGTGATACTCAAGGATGTTAAATACATGCCTGAAGTGAGTAGAAATCTGATTTCTTATGGGATGTTAGAAAAATCAGGTTGCAATTACCAAGGACGAGGCTTCATGGTTCGGTTCTACAAAGATAGGAAGAAGGTACTAACTGGAAAATAAAAAGATGGGTTGTATTATCTCCAAGGCATTGTTACTAAGAGTAACGAGAACGTTTCTAAAGTGGAGGAAAATATCATAAAGGAAAAGTCAAAGAAGGTGACTTTCAGTGAAAATCTGATTCAAGGATCGACTCCATATGGTTTTGAGATAAGAGATTCATTAGCTCAAGGTGGAGACTCCTCTTTGATAGGAAAATCAGAAGAAATTGAGTCTAAGGAGAACAATGAAAAATCTGGAATAAAACTGAAAAACAATGCGGAGTCAGATAAAAAGAAACCCAAGCATTGGGACAATGTTCAAGAAGCGGAGAGTTTAAGTAACGAACTGGAGATTAAAGACATAGGAAAGGTTTCAAAGATATTGGGAGAG
Organism: Sinapis alba; assembly: GCA_012274485.2. Classification (NCBI taxonomy): domain Eukaryota; kingdom Viridiplantae; phylum Streptophyta; class Magnoliopsida; order Brassicales; family Brassicaceae; genus Sinapis; species Sinapis alba. The sequence goes on along the minus strand of MU106417.1, from coordinate 83,230 downwards.
TGTATTTTTGGAGATAGAGCTAATGGAGATGGGAGCCTATCTAACATTCATACAAGCAACTCATTCCATGTTTTAAGTGAAGCAATACCTGGACAGGAATTCCAGGCTTGCTGCAAGCACTACGTCTGAGAAGGGTACAGCTCCAGGTAACTTCATTATCGACATGTTACTCTCGCAGGAAAAAGAACAAGAAACGGGTCAGTTTCAAGAGGTGTTCTTATGTCGATAGAAAATCAGGTTGATTAATGGGTGATGGAGTTACCTGTAAGGATGGAGTCAAGGATTATTGATTCCAGGTGGAGCAACTGTTGGTCATATTCATGGAACGCCAAGTCAATTAAGGGATGTGTACGTTTCTGAATATGAATAAGTAAGGCGAGAGTAGGAAGATTAGTTAACTGAAATCAAGTGAGGAGCTTTTGGTGAGATTTAAAGTAGAAAGCTGAGATGATTAAGGTTTTATGAAACGGGTTTACCTTTAATCATCAAAGGAGCATAACAACTTCAGTGTCCTGAGAGACAATGGTTAATGACTTGAGGTGAAGTAGCTGCTGTGAAAGAAGTTGTGAAATTCAAGGACTTGAATTTCACAAAGGTTCTAGGAGAAAAAAAAGGAGGCATAGGAGATGCTACTGGTTAAAAATATTTACCTGAGATCATCAAGGAGAAGAACACATGTTTGTTGTTCACTGAAGAAGCTTTAAAAGCTGAAATTGGTAGAGAGGAAAACATCAAGAGTTTCACAAGACTAAAATTATGTCTCATAAATGGAGAAGTCAGAAAGTTACCTGGGAGAATTCTGGAGTAAAGGTGAAACAGCTCCAGGTGGAGTAATGACAACAAGGGAATCGCAGGGAGAGGTGAAATCGCTGGAAACCACAGTGAAACAATTGGAAATTTCACTGGTCTTGTTTTGCAACTGAGAAGATGATGTTGTGTTCATCGGGAAACAAAGATACATCACATGTGGAGGCTGCGGCGGTTCTTCTCAGAGAAGTGACGGAAGTTACAGAAACTCCCATCGGGGAAAGAGGCATGAGGGAAAGTCATGAATCGCTCTCAGAGTCGCCTGAGCCAAAGATGGAGTCGCTTGCCTCAGTGATAGAAAAGATTCTCGCCGGATCAGGACTGGTTTTATCGCCATTGGAAAAGAGCTTCGAGGTTAAATGTTTCAAGGCAATTCACGAGATACAGAGGTTTCAGAGATGTTCGATGGTGAAGTGATCACCGGCAGTTGCCGTCACCGATCGTAACGTATCTGCGCTTGCTTTCGTGTCCGAGATGAAGGTCTCACCGGGAAATTGAAGAAACTGTGGTTGGAATTGGACTCGAGCTGATTAGGTGGAGCTAAGGTTAAAGCTATTCTCGGCGAGTTGAATCATGACGTGAACTCCGGTGGTTTCCAGAAGACACAAAAGACTCGCCGTCGAGGAAGACAAAAGGATTGGCAAACGACAAAAGGGTTGTCGTAGAAGATGAAGCAAAAGGTGGAGTTACTGGGCTGTTTGCTTCATGTGGGTTTAATGAATCAAGCCCAAAACCAATGAATAATTGGTTGGTCGCCTGATAATGTCGGTGGAGACATTATTACAATAAGGAAAAGGAAATTATAACCCATATGATATTAGGAAAGTCCTTAGTATAAATAGAGATGTCGTTGATGCAGTTTAGGGCAATCCGAACAAGAAGAACAAACGTGAGATAAAGAGAGATCAAGAGATTAGCATTAAGAGAAGTGTTTTTGCTTAGGTTATCTTGTGATCTTTATATTTGTTCTTGAGAAACTCTATTTTTAATAGTGAAAGTTGTGAGAGACGGATCCCACCCGAGAGGTACCATACGGGAACTCGGTTATCAAAGTTCTTGTGTTTTTCATTCATCTCAATATCGTAGTATCGAAGTTCATATCTAAAGCACATAAGGGGTTCAATTCCTAACAACTACTAACCTAACTCCATTTATTTAAAACCTTTTATAATCATAAAACGTGTTTGTTTTGTTATTTTCATGGGGATGCAGCTTGATGATTTCGTAGCCCGGGTGTGCAAAGCGTACAAAGGTAAGGCTTCTCTCCCAAAAATCTGCCATTCCTCTGCTCTGTCTAAGTCACCAGAGAGCAAAGTGGTGAAGCTTCAAGTCTCCTATGCCGATGAAGCTTTCAATTACTAAGCAAAAGACTTAAACTAAGATAGATCTAAGCTTATGTTATAAGTGGAATGATAAATAAAAGATCTTTTTAAAACTCTTATGTTTACGCGTTTAATATATGAGTGAGCCGTTTGATATCGGAAAACACTAAAAAAGCTTAAACTAACAGACGTCTAAACCAGTGAATGTGTATATTACAGCGGTAATGCGTTTTGGTTTTAGCTATAGTAGGTCAGTACGAAGATCACAGACGAAAGACAGATAAGCATAAAACCTTGAATTGGATTGGACTCCTCCAATACCATGTGGATACTACATAACTATTTTTTTTTTGAACAACGGCTACTACATAACTAAATATTGAACAAAGGTGGATTTAAGCAAATATTAGCGGAATCATAACTAAAGACATTTTCTATACTCCTATTTTTTCATAATAAGTGTCGTTTTATCTTTTTGCACACATATTAAGAAAACATTTAATTTTGTATATTTTCTATATAAAAACATCATTACCCATACACCTAACAATATTTCAACCAATAGAAAATTAAACTGAGAAATAAAATCAATAAATTCTGCATCGAAATATTAAAACGACACTTATTTTGTAACAATTTTTTTCCTGTAAAACGACACTTAATATGAAATAGAACGAGTATTAAACTTCGAATTTTAAAACTGAAAACATTTAATATGATGTGACATTTAAACTAACGAAAGTTACATAAAGACAGTTTGTTTCGACTATTTTTTTTTTTTTTGATTGCAATTTTCTGAACAGTAAATGACTCAAACTTAAAAACTAGAAACAGCATGTATTCTTCTAAAAGAAGAGGAGTACATGTGTCCAGTGGTGGAGGCATGAATTTCTTTTAGGTGGATCAATTCATAACTAATTTATTTTGCAGGAGTGAATTAACTAAAACAATATTTATCCCAAGTTTCTTTAAAAAATATCTATATATATACTACTAAAAGGCTAATTTGAAGTGATTTCAGGTGTGCCACATAGGATTGGAAAATCTGCCAATCAAAACATTCTATAAAGCCAACTCAGCTGGCTGTCACTTAAATCATAAGGCCCAGGACGTGGCCATGTTTAAATTGATGTGGGTTCACTTAATATTGCTTATAAACGAATGGGCTAGAAACATAGTGGGCTGCACCTGAAACTGCGTTAACCTTCGGAGCCCACCCGTTTTGTACCCGACCCGATAAAGGGAACTTTTACAAACCCTAAAAGCAAATCAGTTCGCGAGAAAGCTTCCTCCTTCGCTGTTTCATCTTCTCAGCCTCCCCGTTTCGCATTTCCTCCTCCGTTTCTAATTCTCTGCTTGCATCAAATCCTTTTCTTTAGCGTAGAGTAATGACTTCGTTTTATCTACCCCTCTTTCTCCATATTTATACACTGCTTCGCTTTTCAATTTCACGAACCCTAAATCTCATAGCTCTTCCGATCAAATATAAGTCATGGCGATGCAATCCACCGGTAAATCATCCGTCTCCGCCTCCGCAGATCCCAGGAACCGTTCCAATCAATCTCATGCTGTGGCGTGTAAACCAAACGGCAAGTCACCCGTCTCATCCTTCAACGATCATGAGGCCATGCTGTTCAAAGATTTATCTCTAGCCCCCCACGAATCTGAGCTACGATTCCGTCTGATTCACTTCTGGGAAGCTCGAGTCCCAATCAAAAATACACTGATCGGTTTAGAAATGATTCTCATCGACGAAGAGGTATCGGGATCTCTAATTTTCGTCTCCAGTCTCTAAAAATAAATCACGTTAGTATTATTCAATCTTATGTCTTACTGTTTTTAAATTATTTTTGCAGGGAGCGGTTATTCAAGGATTTGTTCCGCCTGGAAGAATTAAGAAATATCTGCCAGAATTGCGACAAGGATCTCTCTATAGCCTCTTCAATTTCTACGGGTCCAAAAGCAAATTCCTCTATCGGGTAGCTTCCGCAAGCGTTACGGTCTCCTTCTCCCACAACTCTGAGTTGAAGGTTCTTGAGAACAGCCATGTGCCTTTCGAAGATGATCGTTTTAGGTTCCATACCTACGATGATTTTGAGTCCAACAGTGACCTCAGAGGCGACCTTTACGGTAAGTTCCTCGCCACTTCGTAATTTAGTTTTCTTAAAATTTTGTTGCTAAAATGTAAATTTTAGAAGAGCATTGAAAACTACAATCTTTGTTATATAATAAGAAACTACGATTTCAATTTCGTTGGGTATTATTCCGGACTAAGTCAGATACGATTTTATTAAAAACCTATCGTTAATCTCAACTTCGTCTCATTCTGTATTTTGTGGTTCATTGCTGATCGTTAATATCCTGTCATCCACATAATATGAATGTGTGCCCAGTATAGATTTTTATTTTCAAGACAAACTTTCTGCTTCTTAAGCTACCTAACCTCTACTCCTTCTTTTGCAAAACGATTTAGATGTTGTTGGGCATTTGAAGGTGGTCAATGGACAGCCTCTCAGCGTTCGTCCTTTTGTCGATGAAGTGGAGGTTGCAACGACACGGCGTATGTTGGTTCATGTGCAAACATATGAGTAAGTATGAGTTTGTTGCGTTATTTGTAGTCAGTATTAGCATGAAATTTTTCACACGCAAGCTTCTACGATTCTCAGGGGACCAGTGATGAAGCTCTATCTTTGGGATCAAGCTGCCATCGACTTCTGCAGCAAGTTCAACTCCTCTGAGAGCACTCCTATTGTTGTTTTGGTGACGACTGTGAACCCAAAACGTTTAGGAGGTAAACCATTCTCACTTTAATATTTCTTACTCACCGACGGTCGATACGTAAAGTGCTTACTGATAGGTACTCTCGCTCTCTCCTCAATGTCCTCTTCACGCGTTTTTATTGACCATGACGTCTCACCAACTAGAGACTATCTAACATGGTTAGTATATTTATATTACTAGGGATGAGCTACATTTTATTTGAAGTAACTGTTTTCAAATGTTATCTCAGGTTGAGCTCCAACCCAGAGATTGCTGATAAAGTTAATGCAGAGGTTGTGACAAAACCTGAGACTCTAACTATTGCTGAAATTTTCTCCTACATCGACCAGCCTGACGCGAAGGTACAAATTAACCCCATGCTACGTACTCTTTTGAAGACGTAAAAAAATTAATTCTTTGTTTGCAAACGTTTGCAGGCTGCACTGTTTGAGTGTACAGCCACGATCGATGATGTCGTGCATGGCTCTGCATGGTATTACATTGGTTGTGGCGGGTGCAAGACTAAGGCAATCAAAGGCGCTACGTCACTAATGTGTCCAAAGTGTGAGAAGGACGGCATTGCCGGTGAACCACAGTATGAGATCTAACCCCATTAGTAAGTACATGTGTGCAGTTTTTTCTTCTAACATTGTCATTACAGGTACCGAGCTAGGATATCTGTCTATGACAGAAGTGAACAAGCTATTTTTGTCCTGTTGGGTGATGCTGGGCGTGAGCTATTTGGAAAGCATGCATCGGAGTTAGTTAGTGGCTACTTCGAGGTAAATATACATCTGATTCCATCATCCCCAAGTTATTAAACTTACAATTTATTATAAATGTTAGGCTAATGGACACAAAGGAGCTGATTTTCAAGTGCCTGTGCCACAGCCTCTACTCAACGCCATTGGGCAGACCCATAAGTTTAGTGTGAAGGTCACTGCTCACAACTTGACAGGGAAGACCCGAGCACTAACTGTCACCAAGGTCCTTCCTCCAGCAGGACCACCATCAATCCAAGCCTCTGAAGAAAACATCATTGCGGGAGGATCCGATGACTCATTGGTGGCAGGAGACGGTGTTTGTGAATCTTCTAAAGGCTATGAAGGTGCTGCAGAGGAAGGGGTGAACAAAAGTTGTGACATTGTGGAGCCAGGCAAAGCCAAACGCCCTAGGCGTGAGACTTAGAGCCATCAGTGATCTCATGGATTGAAGATTTCTTGCATTTCAAGTTTTTTTTTCCATATCTACTTTAAAACTCAGTCATATTTTGCATTTTGAATCTTTTGCTTTTGTTATCTCTTCCAAGCAGTTAACTTTTTAGGAAATGAATTGACTTATTTCCGTTGAAGATATTTTAAGCATTGTTTGTGCTTACTTTGACATTGATATATTCTCATTGCAAAAAATTGACAAAGATTTAGATTGCTAAAATCCAAAAGAAAATACACCGTAACATTACTATAACACTCATTTTTCATTCTTGGTAACGATTAAATTAATTAAGGAAACATAAGATTTAATTGATCGTAACGTATTTGACGTTTCAATCTCATCAGACCAATCAACGTGGTGATATTTTGCATAAACATTAATGGGCGTAAACAGGGGAATAAATTCCGGGCCCAATTATTAAATCAACCATATTTACTCTGATACAATCTTCTACGAGATACGAGAATAGCAACACATTTTCTTGAATGAAATATTCTTTTCCAAACTCCTTCACCAAGAATATTATTATTCCTCAAACACCAAAGCAAAACAGGCAAGCCCCAACTTCTTCTTACGAATACACGAATCCGAGTGTAATCCTTCCATTGGAATTGATTACCAAGCTATTAGGAAGGCACAACTACAGAAGCCTACGTAAGTGTATGAAAATTTATAAATCTCAATTATAATAATTTTTCTACCGAATTTTTAACTTTCAATCCTATTGGTGAAAGATTGCTCTATCAACGGAATGAAGACCCCACCTCCAACCTCCACCATTCATATTGGAGGTACGATAAATTATTAATCGAGTAATAATATTAAAACATTTCATCATGTCCACAAAAATTCTAGATAGGTTGCAATACATCAAATTTTTTTTTTAATAAGTAGACCCCAAGATATATCACACATTAACAATAACTATGTTTTTTTTTTGACATCAAACGGCTATTCTATTACTCATACTTGAGGTGGTCTGGGTAACCAGACCGGAATAGAACAACCAACAAAACAAAGCGATCTATGGAAAGTTCTTGCTCCCTTAGCAAGGGAATCTGAGAAACCATTTTGAGCCCTAGGAATAAACGACAACATGAAGTCCGGGAAGCATAATTGCAAGTTCCTAATCTCCTCCAATTCCATTGCAAATCTTGGCCACTTCTTTGGCTCCCTTACCATAGCAATCAGATCCTTACAGTCCGTTCCAAAGCTCTGACAAGGCGAATACTGAACCATACTCTCCATTGCCCATCTCAATGCTTCCAGCTCCGTGTGTAATGCAGATTATTTTCTATTAAAATTCCTCATACCCATTAGTTGTGTTTGCCCTCCATTGCCCTTCCAGATCCATCCGCACCCACTGAACAAGGCTGTGTCGGTCCAAGAACCATCCACCATGCAAATATTTTCCAAGCTTATGACTTGGGATTCCGCACAAATGGGATCTTGGGTATCTATATCCTCCTGATCCTTTGCATCGAACCATGCATTGCACTCCCCCTCTGCAAATCGAACCAATTCCAAAGGGTTTCTGTCTATTCCTCTAAATAACTTATCATTTCGAGCCTTCCAGATATACCAAATTATCCACGGATAAGGGTCTCTGTCCTGTCCTAGTCCACCCAACACTTCTCTTCTCCAAAAAAGATAATCCATATTCGCGTATACACTTGGCAAAGGAAACACTGCCGGATTAGAAGGTATGCTCGACATGGACCAAGCTTGCAATGCTGGTGGGCATTCAAAAATCGCATGCGTAACAGACTCTTCAGGCTCTCCACATCTTGGACAATAATCGTCGCATCTCATATTACGCCGCACCAGGTTCCTCGTTACTGCTACTTGACCTGAAAGCAATTGCCACATAAGATAACGAATCTTTTGAGGAGCCTTTACTCTCCAAACAAAAGCCTTAAGCTTAGTAATACTGGGCTCTTCAAACCTCCTCTCGGCTGGGGCCTTTAAGAAATGTTGAGCAACCCAATACCCGGACTTAACAGTGTATTGACCACTTTTAGTGAAAGTCCAGCTAAAAGAGTCTCGACGGCGAGTTGAACTTATGGGCAGGCTTTTAATCAAAGGTATATCCTCTGGCGCTACTAGACCCTCTAATACCACCTCATCCCATTCCTTTGTTACGCCATTTATGAGGTCACTAACTCTCAAATTCGGGTGTACTACTGGAGCTAATGATGCCGCCGGTCTAGCCGGAAGGGTAGGGATCCACGGATCCTCCCATACCTTCACTTCATAACCTGAATGAACTTGTTTTCTGATTCCTAAAAGTATCAGGTCCCTAGCCGCCGTTAAACTAGTCCACACATATGATGGTCTACTGGCAGTATCTACTCGCAATGGCGAGCTTGTTCTGTAATACCGTCCTCGTAATACCCGGGCAGCTAGTGAATCTGGATATTGGACAAGCCGCCATAACTGTTTTGCCAAAAGAGCCAAGTTAAACTCATGAATCATCCTAAAGCCTAAGCCACCCTCCTCTCTCGGTAAACATAAGGTTTTCCATTTTGTCCAATGAATTCCTCTCTTCGGTGGGTTAGAACTCCACCAGAACCTCGCAATGGAACTTGCTAGATTGTCGCAAATTTCCAGAGGAAGCAAAAAGGAGGACATCACATATGTCGGGAGAGCCAGTAAAATTGATTTGATCAATACCTCCTTTCCTCCTCTTGACAACCATCTTCCTGTCCATCCATTCACCCTATGAGTGAGTTTCTCCTTTAGGAAAGCAAATAGCTTACATTTTGACCCACTGATATCTTCCGGAATCCCCAAATAAGATCCCATTCCTCCTTCATTCTGTATCCCAAGAGTATCTTTAATCTGTTGTCTCACACTTACCACTATTCTCTTACCAAAGAGTAATGATGATTTCTCATAGTTAATACACTGACCCGAGGCACGACCATACATCCTTACTACTTCCAGTACTTCCTCACATTCACGGGGCTCCGCCTTGCAAAAGAAAAGGCTATCATCAGCGAAGAGAAGGTGAGAAATCGAGGGACATGAGCGTGTTACCCTCATCCCTGTTATTTTCCCTTGAGCCTCCGCATGATTTAGAAGGCTAACGAGCGCTTCCGTGCAAAGAATAAAAATGAAAAGAGACATAGGATCTCCTTGACGTAATCCTCTATTAGGTATAATGTTACCCCGAGGTTGGCCGTTCATAAGCACCTGATACTTGACCGAAGAAATACAACGCATAATCCATGAAATCCATATTTCTGAGAAGCCCATCTTCCTTATAACAGCCTCAATAAAAGACCATTCCAGCCTATCATAAGCTTTACTCATGTCCGTTTTAATAGCCATCCTTTTATTTTGACCACCTGGCTTTGTCCTTAGGACATGGAACAATTCCTGTGCTATCATGATATTATCCGAAATTTGCCTTCCAGCAACAAAGGCTGACTGAGTTTCCGAGATCCTGCTTGGTAGAACCTTCTTCAATCTCTGGCATAGGACCTTCGAGATTATCTTATAGCTAACATTACATAAACTGATTGGCCGAAACTTGGACATATCAGACGGCTTATCTACTTTCGGTATTAAACATATATTGGTATCATTCAGGCCAGGCGCTATCGTTCCTTCAAATAGAAAACTATTAACCATATGAGTTAAATCCTCCTTTACTATATCCCAGAATTTCTGGTAGAACAACGCCGTCATCCCGTCTGGTCCTGGAGCTTTTTCCGGATGCATAGCAAATAATGCCAATTTAACCTCCCATTCAGACACCGGCCCTGTTAACTCCTCATTTATGGCCTCCGTTATCGAAGAAGAAACAGTAGCTAGGACCTCATTTATATGATCAGGATTAGATGATTCAAAAAGTTGTCTAAAATAATCAGTAGCAATGGCTACCAATCCATCTTCATCCTCAACCAAGATCCCATTAGCATCCTTTAGTTGAGTAATCCGGTTTCGCGCTCTCCTTTGTTTAGTAATGGCATGGAAAAACTTTGTATTTCTATCTCCTTCACGAAGCCACAAGACCCTGCATTTCTGTTCCAGAATAATTCTTCTGCCTTAAGGGCAGCCGATAACTCTTTTAAAGCCTCTGCTAACTCTTCAGTTGTTGTATCATCATTCGAGTATAGGTCCTCCACCTTCACTTTAAGCTCCTCCACCAACTTCTCTGAGTTTAAATCATGCTGCCTTCTCCATTGGCCTAAAGCACGACGACAACTTGCAACATGGTCCATTATATTAGCATCAGGAGACAAATCAGAAGATTTCCATCCATCAAGAATGACTTGTCNTTAAGGGCAGCCGATAACTCTTTTAAAGCCTCTGCTAACTCTTCAGTTGTTGTATCATCATTCGAGTATAGGTCCTCCACCTTCACTTTAAGCTCCTCCACCAACTTCTCTGAGTTTAAATCATGCTGCCTTCTCCATTGGCCTAAAGCACGACGACAACTTGCAACATGGTCCATTATATTAGCATCAGGAGACAAATCAGAAGATTTCCATCCATCAAGAATGACTTGTCTGAGTTCCTCATTATCCAACCATCTCTTATCAAACTTGAATGATTTTGATCTTCGTGGTGGTTTTGAAAGAATATCCCCTAAGACCGGACGATGATCCGATCCCCACAACCTCAAATATTTAACAGATGAATGAGGGAACTTCTCGTGCCAACTCTCATTCCCTACAGCCCTGTCTAGTCGACAACGAACCGTTGAGTTCCCAGACCGTTTTCCAACCCAAGATAACATGTTCCCTGTAAAGGGAAATTCTAACATCCCACAATCACTCAGCATCTGTTTAAAAGGTAAGAATGAGCTATCTGTGCGTCTTCGTCCCCCTACCTTCTCTTCATGACTAGTGATTTCATTAAAATCTCCTATCATAAACCAAGGACCTGATTTTATTGTTGAGAAACGCGTAAGACGTTCCCAAACCTGTTCTCGACGTTCCAAGACAGGGTCACCATAAACAAACGTCATAAAAACTTTTATTCCATCAATGATTGCTTCAATATCAATCATTCTGTTATTCGAAAATAAAACATTAACTTGAAAATCCTCCATAAAAAACAAAGCTAAACCTCCACTGAGGCCAAGTGGCTCAACAGTGAACACTTGATCAAAACCTAAATCAGCCTTAATGTTCTGTAACATCGGCTTTTTATTCTTCGTCTCCGAAAGGAATACAAGTCATGGGCGATGCTTTTTACACATCTCCGTAAGGCGTCGAACTGTGAGGTCATTCCCAATCCCCCGACAGTTCCAGCTTATCGTCCTCATGCTTGTTTAGTCGATGGGTTATTAGGCCCCATCGAACCCTCACCAAGCACAAGACCCCCCTTCCTCTTCATCGAACCCGCTTGCTCCTTCCTCATTTTCCCCATCTCTCCTACACGTTCCGTTCTTCTGCTCGGGGAGCCTCGACGAAGAAAAGACACCTTCTTTGACAGGATGCCCAAAGGAGCTCCTGATCGGGATCCCACCCTAGACCTTGATCGTGAGGCGCCCTTTCCCTTCTCTCTTATCTCAACAGCTTTACTCGCATGTTCCTCAAGCTCCATGAGTTCTGCACCGAGCAAATCATCCTCTTGCTCCACAAAATCCAATAACTCGCCTTCTATATTATTCAAAGGAACAATATCAGTCTCCATATCATCTAGTGCTTCAATCATCTGATCATCTCCCTTTCCTGGGATCTCCGCCGCAACGTTAGAAGTAAAGGAGAGAGTCCGAGCAACTCCATTAGCACGAACAGGAGCACTCTCCACCGGCGCCACAGGAGAGAACCGCAGTGGGGTCACGATTTTACTGGCCAGTTTCTTGCTGCCAGGAACTTTCAAGCCAACATCTTTCTCACATTGTAACTCCCCTTTATCAGAACGACCATTTGAATCTCGATCTCGCCGGCTCACCATAAAGCTAGTCGCTTCCCTTGCAGTAGTAACTCCCTTGCTGGTATAACTCTGTCTTGGCCTCCACACCTGATCAGCACGACGCCCATATGGAGCATCCCGTTCGCCATATCTCTTACTTGACTGCTCATCTCGACGTCTCATCACCCTGTCCTTATGAGACAAAGGCACTCCCTCTCCGCGACGCTCCTCCCGCCTACCCTCTCTCTCACCCGAAGCTTGGACATCACGGTTTCCTACCTGCCTCCTTTCTGATTGATGCACCTGATTATTTTCCAACTGAACTCTCGCAAACACACCAGGCCGGGATGAGGAAAGTCCCAGTTGAGCTGTGTCCAAAGATGGACAATAATTCTTTTCATGAGAAAGATGACCACAGGTTGAGCAATGCTTGAACAACATATCATACTTGATATGGATCGAAACTTCCTCTCCTGTAGGTGCCTGAATTTTACTTGTGAATTTCAGTGGGTTCCTAGAATCAATGTCGATCAGCATTCGTCCTTCCGACAACTCAACAGTGTCAACACGTCTCAATCTTCCACCAATATTTCTCAGATTTTTCACCGTCCACAGATGCAAAGGCATACCAGACACTTGAACCCAAAAAGGTATGATCCATGGATAATCATCGTGAATAATTGGCTCCCAACGAACCAGCACGAACATACAGAAGTTGTAATAGAATGGTCCTTGACGAAGAACAGAATTGAGATCCTCCTCCGTTGAAAAATTAAACAAAAATTTCCCATCACCAAGATCATTAGCTGAAATACGATCCTGCATTCCCCATTGGGTAGGCATAGCTTGTATTAGCTTCTCCACATTTTGTTTCCTTGGATTAAGGATTTTTCCAATCAAAGACATACGAAACTCCTTGATACATTGAGAATCATCCTGATCCGTAAGGATAATGGGTGCATCATCATCTTCCTCCACAACATTCTTGCCTTTTAGATTGGCCATAGGGACCGATCTATGATCACGCTGACTTCTCATTGAAAGCAAACTCCGTACAAAGATAAGGAAACAATCGACTCTGTTTTGAAACGCAAAAACAGAGTACCCACGTAAACAGAGTCACCACCTTCTTCCTCACGCAACCAAATTTGCGATCCAAAAGAAATCACTCCCTGTCTCACCAGAGCCGCGAACTCCAGATGCCAAAACCTCCCCGTCGTCCTCGTCAATCACCGTACCCTCTCGAATTAACGAACCCAGACAAACCTCCACCCTGACGAAACCAGTGATCCAAAGAGATCACCACTTTGCCAGCAAACAGAGAGACACGAACACTGATTCAATATGCCAAAGAGCAAATATGGATCAATACACGATCGAAACAATCAGGAAGAAGAGAGATCTTCGAGGATCGCCATCGCCCTTCGGAAGCCCTAGCCGTCTAAATTGAGTTTATTTAACAATAACTATGTTAGCTTCCGCAAACAAAACACTCTTGATACAGTCAATATGAAAATGTAAGCAAGTCCTCTTACACTCATTCAATCTTCATGTATATGATTACAAAAAAAAAATGTCTACAGAAACGATATTTTTCTTTAGCCTTTTCGGCTGTAAAACATTTTTCTAAGTAAACATTTTTAACCTCTTTCACTCTGGACGCTTTTCTACAAAAAATATGGATGATGATGATGCTCACAACAAACTGAAAAGAATGCTCGGGAATATACCAACTTAATTCAGATTTTTAAAATGTCCCACAAATAACATAGTGGACCACCTTATCCATATAGTCGAGTAACAAATTATATTCTAGCGTAAAAAGAAAGGCATGCTTCATTATTAGTTTCTAATGAAATATTTTACGAGTCTATGGTATAGATGCGGAATAACAATTTGTAGTTCGTGCATATATGTTTTTGTAATTTCACGTACTTCACCTTTATAGCATGTGGCCGGTTAATACAGCTTAAGCTTAGGATGGTGGGGAAAATATTTATTTTATCATATCACGATTCATGTTGAACGTTTATTTCATTATAATAAACAAAATAATTGACACCCGTAAATAGAATTTTTACGATGAAAAAAGAGAAATCATATGAAAACAATAGAATATGCATATTTTTAACAAAAAGAAGTTGTCACTTAAATAACCAACCACTCTCTAGGTTATGCTCCTTAATCTTAAAAACAATCACGTTATGATTAAATCCGTTTTCAGTTTGTAACAGAAACATCTTCTAAAAAACTATCAAACGCTTATAAATAAGTTGCAACTTTCTACGGTTTATAATTAACTATATTTATTGTATTCATTTCTATTATTATATTTATAAAAATATAATCAAATAACACGATGTAAATAACAACACTAATTAAATATCAAGCGCCACACACCTACGGTTTAATTATTACATATTGATCCAATAATTGTCTTTAAAATTAAATAAAATATACTTTATCAATCAGATAGATGTATAGGATAGCTCTGAATACAAATTTCTCCAGCTCGATTTGTGTCCCTAGAAAACTTTTAGAATATAGAAATAGAAATCCCAAACAGCTCCAGTTATTTTATACAGTCGAAATTTAGAAATAGCTTTAATTAGTTAGTGTAGCCTCCAAATCTCTTTGTAAAACAAAGGTCGCCAATATCCTATTACCATAACACTCCTGATCATAGCCACTTAGAATAATTGATTTAAAAATCAAAATCATTTACACTTCATATTAACTTAGGAGAAACATTTGGAAAGACAAAAGAATATATCTTATAGAACACTGTCTCAGCTAACACTTTTAAAAAAACATCCTGCTTCACGATATTAAAAATTCGTATGATATTAAATATAAATTTTGTTTAACAAAATAATAAATGAAAAAAGCTAGGATAGTGCTTCAAATGTTAATAAGAAAAAAGCTCTCATAAGAAAAAACCAACAAATTTGAGTGCCGAGGTTAATAATCATTATGCCATTAGACCTACTTAATCTTCCCTTTAAATTTACTCTTACAGGGTTGAATTAAAAACTTAGGGATTAAATTCGTAAAAAATAAATTAAAATAATAACATTCTGCATATTAAGAGATACGCTATTCAGTCAATTTTTAATCTTCCATGATATTTGCATAAAAGAAAACTTAAAACAGGCTATATGAGTTAATTACCCAATAATTAATATATTAATTATCTTTACTACATATATATCAACCTATGTCCAAATCTGTTTGCCTAGGTATACAGTACTGCATTAGCCCACTGTTTATAAAAAAAAAAAATCATGAATCTGCCACGCTGCAGGCTAAATATATACATTTGCCTCAAAAAATTTAAATTAATGCGATTAGTTATCATATAGAATCTTTGTCCGGGGCCACACATAAAAGGAAACGAAGTCGTCTTCTGGAATCACGCACGAAACCAAAAGATATCATCTTTTCTGTTAAATAATAATCTACCATTCTAAAAAAGTTCAAAAAATAGTCTCTTAACCAATGATTGTTTGACAGCCCTCGGAATACTGGATCAACCAGTATTCAAACAGAAGTACTATGATTATAAGTTCAAATGAATATTTAAAATACTATCTTCTATAAAATTTATTCATGAAACTAATTTATTTATAATCTAAATCTACAGGTGGCTGTGATAAATGCGAACTCTACGGTCAAAAAAATTCCAACACTCTGACGAAATGATTCATACAAAATGTATTATGCATGTACTTTTAAGATTCATAATTTTTGTTGTTTAAAAACAGTATTACAAAAAAATGCACGGAGCATGAGAAAGGCCATCTTGCTATCCAAACGATCATCATCTACACCACAAAGTAAGTATCTTACCAAACAATTGTTTTTTAAAAAAATATATATTTTTAACCATTTTCAGCTAGAGGATTAACACACATTTTAAACGCTTCATCAGTACCGCATCGCTCCCGCTCTACACGAACTAAGAAAACAGGTACATATTTCCAATGCTTTTACATCTATGCAATTGATTAAGGCTAATAATACTTACACTATCTCTCCCGCCATTCTGACATAAGTACTATTTGTATAATAAAAGATATTATATTATCCGATTTTTTTTACCATGCATAGAAATTCACCATTCTTATTTATTCGAAATCAGAATATTTTATAGAGAAATTCCCTTTAAAAAAAAAATTTCAGTCTGTTTTTCACTTACATAGTTTTCCAGTGAATTTTTTTTTTTTTTAAAAAAATAAGAAATGCATTTATATGCATTTATACCCTTACGGTTAACTAATTTAGACTTAGGATAGATTCAAATTTCATAACAAAAACGGTTATACCCGTAGCCTAATATAATTGTTCATGCTTTGATGTCATATGTAATACACACATGTCTACGAGCATTAAACAAACAATTAACCAACATATAAATAAAGAATAAAAATATGACTTTAAAAGACTACACGTTAATTTAATTTGGAATAATTATTAAAACTTTCTGACATTTCTAATTTATACTTATCTTCTAATAACCTAGATGTAAACTTAGCAATAAAACTTCTTAAAACCTTTCAATTTCCTTAAAACTTATAACCAAAAGTTTATTCAGATAAGGGATTCACATCTACAATTAAAGAGAATCTAATTGTAGAATGCGGAAAATGTGGTGCGTTAGTGTGGACTTCGGAAAGCACAGGGACAGACACCAGAACTGGAGAACGAAGGTTTACAATATGTTGTAACCAGGGCCAAATAAAGCTTCCCCTCATGAAACAACCCCCCGCTGTGTTAGAAGAGCTACTCGAGTGCCGTTGGTTTCGTGATACGATCAGAATCTACAACGCCGTGCTGGCATTCACGTCAATCGGAGAAAAGTTGGATTATAGTGTGGTTCACGCTCCAGGGCCGTTCACTTTTCGTATCAAAGGTCAGAGCCACCACCGAATCGGGTCGCTTATACCGTCACAAGGGCAGCTGCCAAAATATCTCCAGCTATACATATTTGACACAAACAACGAAGTCAGCAACCGATTAAAGGCAATGGGGCAAAAGTTCCACTGAAGGCAAGCTTGATGAGACGACAGTGAAGCGCCTTATTGAGATGCTAGACGAGAATAATTGCTTAGCTAAGGTTTTTCGACGAGCCCGTGACTACTATGAAACAAACTCCGGCGAATTTTAATATTCGGTTGGTCCAAGATAAAGGGAAAGGAAAGGAGTATGATCTACCAAGTGCGAGTGAGGTGGCAGGCCTTATTGTAGGAGATATGTCATCAACAAGTGGAGAACGTGATATAGTGGTTCAGTTTCAATCAGAGACTTTGCAGCAAATACGCGACGACCACCCTTTATACATGAGCCTCCAATACCCTCTCCTGTTCCCATATGGCGAATATGGTTTTCACCCCGAGATACCATTACACCTTGAAACTGGCACCTCAAAAACAAGACAATTCGTAACAATACGCCAGTATTACGCCTCCCAAATTCAGACGAGGCTTAATCAAGGAATGACATTGATAAAAGGAGGGCGCCTACTGCATCAATATGCAGTTGATGTCTACACAGCAATTGAAGAGGATCGGCTTAGATGGGCCAGGAACAATCAAGATGTCCTAAGGGCCGAGCTGTACAGTAACGTCCTTGATGCCGTAACCAAAGGTGACACAGATGCCAAACTCATTGGCCAGAGGTTTATACTCCCACCAAGTTTCACTGGCGGACCCTGATACTTAATTGAGAAATACCATGATGCAATGGCTATTTGCAGACAATTCGGCAACCCGGATTTGTTCATTACAATGACAGCAAATCCCAACTGGCAAGAGATCAAAGAACATCTAGCAGCATATGGTGGAGACTCCCCCAACGACAGACCTGATATCGAATGCCGAGTTTTTAAAATGAAGTTGGACCAATTACTTAACGACTTCAAGAAGGGAACATTCTTCAAGCCATATACAGCAGGTCAGTTATCATAAATTTAAGTTCCAATTAATTATTTGTCATCTAATACATAACTACCCTTAACATTTCTACAGCTCTTCATAGAATAGAGTTTCAAAAGAGAGGGCTTCCTCATGCACATATATTGCTGTGGTTTGGTAACTCTTCTAGAACACCAAGTGCGGAAGAAGTTGATAAAATTATTTCTGCCGAGCTCCCAAACAAAGAAGAGGACCCATAAGGTTATAATTTAGTCGTAAAACACATGATCCATGGGCCATGTGGGGTCATTAAACCCAACTCGCCATGTATGAAAAAAAAAGTGTGCACTAAAAAATATCCTCGGCCATATAAAGACTACACTTCGATTGACAAATCAGGGTATGTCTTATATCGTCGCCGCAGGGACGAGACAGCTTATGTGGTGAAAGATGGTGCAGTTATGAATAACACATCCGTTGTACCTCATAACATTGATATCTTGAAGAAATATGAGGCCCACATTAATGTTGAATGGTGTAACCGCACAAGTGCAGTGAAGTATCTGTTCAAGTACATAACCAAGGGTGTTGACAAAGCAACTGCTGTTATTGAAAAAGGGAATAACACAAGTACCTTTGATAAAGGTAAGGAGGTGGTCACCAAGCAGCGAAATGAGATCCAGGACTTCATAGAGGGTCGCTATATATCAGCATGTGAATCTATGTGGCGAATCTATGCTTTCCACATACACAAAAGAAAACCATCAGTGCAAAACCTAATTATTCACTTGGAAGGTGAACATAATATCACAGTCAAAGAAACAGATGATCTTGGACGTGTTATTCGGAGGCCAGGAATCGAGAAAACTATGTTCACTGAATGGATGGTGTTATGCAGAAGATCGGAATTCGCACGAACATTAACGTACGTGCAAATTCCTGAATATTTTGTATGGAACAATAGCACTAAAGTATGGTCTGAACGTAAGAAGGGAGTGCAGATCGGAAGAATAGTAACTGTTCACCCATCATCAGGTGATCGTTATTACCTAAGGATCCTCATAAATAAGATTAAAGGTCCTAGAAGCTACGATGAGCTGAAGACGTTTAACGATGTTAAGTACCCTGATTACAAATCAGTTTGCTACGCCAGAGGGTATTTAGACAATGATGTCCTATGGCACGAGAGTATGTCTGAGTGCAGCACATGGGCTACTCCATATCAACTTCGCGATATGTTTGTCACATTCCTGATCAATTGTTTCGTATCAAGCCCTAAGGATCTTTGGGAACATTCCTGGAAATTAATGAGCGAAGACATTCTTTATAAAAGGCAAAGCATACTCGGTCACAAGAATCTACAGCTGGATGATGAAAACCTTGAACAGTATACATTAATCAAGGTGGAAAAGTTGATGCGCATGCATGAACGTTCATTGAATGATTTTGGCGGCATACCAAAGATTAAACCAGTATTGCTAAAAGAACTTGGGAATAGTTTGTGGAACCAAGAGCTAGACTACGATGTTGCTGAGGAAACACTAAAACACGAAACGCAATACAACCAGTTGAATGATGAGCAACGCGTCGTCTACAATGCCGTTTTGGAATCTATCGAAAAAAGGAAGGGAAATTGTTCTTTGTAAATGGGGCAGGTGGCACTGGGAAAACTTTCTTATACCAAACCATAATATCCAGGCTTCGATCAAGGAAACATATCGTTCTCCCGGTTGCTTCATCAGGAATAGCTGCATTGCTTCTACCAAATGGAAGGACAGCACATTCGCGCTTCAATATTCCTTTGAAGTTGTCTGAAGAAAAACTATGCCACATCAAACCGGGTACAATGCTTTCTGAATTAATAGAGAACACTGACCTTATTATTTGGGATGAAGCACCTATAACGCATAAGCATGCTTTCGAAGCACTAGACAAGACTTTGAAAGACTTATTGTCAACCAAAAACCCCGAAGCAAAACTTCAAACATTTGGTGGGAAAACGGTTCTGTTAGGTGGTGATTTCAGACAGATCTTGCCCATTATTCCACAGGGGAATAGAACGGACACCGTCTTAGCTTCTATAAGCCATTCTTATCTATGGGAAAGTTGCCACAAATTCTCTTTGAAGACAAATATGCGGATAAATCGAGCTGATTTAGATTTCTCTGACTGGGTCCTTAAAGTCGGGGAGGGTACTGCACCAACAGCATCAGGAGATGGGTTTGCCGAGCACCATGAACAAATGATTAATGTTGACATGTCATTGCTTCAGGAAATAGACGAGGACCCCCTTAACAAGTCGTGGAGACTGCATACGGTGATCTTACCAACCTTAAAGCATTTGATAGTTCGTTCACTAACAAAGCTATACTCACCCCACGGAATGAGACAGTCGATGAAATCAACGCCTATACCATCTCCCACACTGATGGTGTGTCAAAAGAGTATTTCAGTTCAGACAGCTTCGAGACATCAGATACCCAGTTAGAGCAGAACGACACATTATACGCTGTTGAGTATCTCAATTCTTTGGATTTCCCAGGGCTACCTACTCATAAGCTGACTTTGAAGATTGGGGCTCCCGTCATGCTCCTACGGAATCTAAATCAAAAAGGAGGCTTATGCAACGGTACCCGTTTAATTCTGACTTATGTTGGAGAACACGTTCTAGAGGCTGAAATTATCACTGGCTCTCACATTGGTAAAAGAGTTTTGATCCCAAAAATTGTTCTTCTACAGGATGAAACACGACTACCTTTCATATTATGTAGACAACAATTTCCTATCAGACTAAGTTACGCAATGACAATAAACAAAAGTCAAGGGCAAAGTTTAAAAGAAGTTCTTTTGTACTTACCAAAGCCGGTATTCACTCACGGCCAACTCTATGTAGCCCTCTCACGTGTTACTAGCAAGGCTAGGCTAACAATCATTCAAGAAAAATATTCTCATCTAGAGATAGTGAAGAACATAGTCTACAAGGAAATCTTTAAAGATCTACTATTCCATGAAGGTAAACTTATTTTTAATCTCCTTTTCGATTGAACCCGTCCTTTCCGATCTTATTACTAATTATACAGATTTTAAAGCTTGACAGCATTCTAAGTGTCGATCAAAGGAAAATATCAGCATATAAGTTTCCACCATTAGCGATGGATGTACACTACTTCCAAGTACGTCATTCTTAACTACTATCACCATACTTCGGTTCCTAACCTGATTTTAATTCAACTTAATTAATACATTTGCTATTTCTTTTTAAGGCTATACTTTCATCCAGTCCACATTACAACTATTCCCACATCCCCTCCACTTTTCAAGACATTTATTATTTTATCTAATGTTTTTTAGTCAATTACAATATCAACTTCTCTCAGCTTTTGCACACGACTCTTTCAATATTTCAGTTTCCACAGTTATCTTGAATTTTTTTTAAAAAACAAAAGCTCTTACAGCTTTTACTTATTTCAGACCCCAACCCAAATAAACAACTAAAAAATATCGCTAAAATCAAATAACTTATTACACAATTTTGTTGCCTACTAAAACCAAAAAAAAAAAAAATTTACATAAATTAAAAAACCCCCAAAATATTTATTTAACTATCTCACAAAAAAATATATGCATTAAAATTTAACAATATATAATATTATTATAATAAAACTCTACCAACATCATACATCAAACCTACTGAAAACTCAAGTACTTTACAATAAGCCACCAAAAAAAAAAAAAAAACCCTCGCCTAGGTATGTTTTGCGAATGAAGTAAGCAGCCTTGCCCCAATCTTCTTTGCATCAATACTATATCCCAAAACACTAACGCTAATATTAGTGACACAAATATATTTCAATAGGAAGAACAGTAATAAAAAAATTGAATACCATAACACTAAGCAAAAGATTAGAATGATTTTAAAACTAAGCACTGCAATAAAAAATTCAAATAAATTGAAATAAGGTTAGCTCATTAGAAATTATAATTATCACAGGGCCTTATAAAACAAAACCCCAAAAAGAAGAACCATAAAAAAATGTTCTTTTACAAATTTACATTGACAATAAAATTAAGAAAAAACTTCATTCCGAACAAAAAGAAAATATTTAACTACAACAACAATTTGGTCAACGAATGAAACGAATCTCAACCTAATTGTCAATTAAATCCTCTTTTAATGTCATTTACACAAAATATAACCACAATCCAAGAAATTTTTTAAACTTATAACTGAAAAACTATAGAACCGTTAACACTGAAATTAATTCACTAACAAATGCAAATGAATTACTGCATCACCACATTCCTATCTTCAAATAACATTCATTTAAATAACAAACTACGTATACAAACCACCAAATAGATGAAAGTGAAAACAAATTCTAAGTTCAAATACCATACCACTAAGCAAAAGATTTGAACGATTTTAAAACCAAGCACTGCTGTAAAAAAAATAAACAAATTTGAAACAAGGTTAAGTCATTGAAAATTATAATTTCCAACGGGCCTTATTAAATAAAACCCCAATAAGAAGAACCATAAATAAAGTGTTCTCTTACAAATTTACTTTGACAATAAAGTTTTTAAAAAAAATCATCACCAACCAAAAAAAAATTTACCTACAACAACAATTTGGTCAACGAATGAAACAAATCTCAATTTAATTGTCAATTAAATATAATGCAACAACAAGTCAACATAATTCAAGACTTCAATAACATAAACTTTACAACAAAAACTATAAAACCTTACACTACTTCCACCTTCAAACTCACACAAAAGAAATAACAAAAAAATGAATAACGCCCCAATTATCTCTTATGCATTCTCACACCAAACATGGCCTACGGCAACAAATCCCAGACGCACGCTTCAAGTCTACATCAACAGGCCTAACACACAACAATCTATCATCAATTTAAGCTCCCATCAATCACCATCACCGATAACCAAAGTAATTTTAATGACTCCACAATTGAGGGCATGGAATTCCTGCTACCCTACCATGAAATAGAACACCTTGACTCGACTATGCTTATTCAAAAAGCATCCCAATACGTGATGGAGTTATTCACAACCGAGAACGCAAACATTTATGATGATCTTCAAGTAACCCTTAGAATAACAAACTATAATGAAAACGCTTCAGCAAGACTTGATGTAGACCTTATCATCACTGATATAGAAGAAACTAACAGGCTTCCAAACTCAGAAGAAGAAAATAACACATGCACGGTCTGCTTCAGAAATTACAGCAACGGAACCTATCTATGCACTATTTCGTGCGGCCACACTTTCCATTTCCAGTGTATTAGTCAATGGCTTCGTACGAACATCAGTTGTCCCGTATGTGGGGACAATCTACTATGATTCAGCAATATAGCAATTTTCAAAATAATTTCAATGCTTCAAATATCAATTTAAATGTCATGTTGTTTCTATGTTAACGTTTTCTGTTTCGACTTCTTATTCCAAAATAATAATGTTTTCTAACCACAATAAAATATCACCAGAATTATCTAAGACTCTTAAGAAATATTATAATACTTTAGATTTTTTCAAAAAAAAAAACACTTCAAAGGAAGGATAGCAAGTGGATCAAACAATGAACGCAAGGGCACCTTATCTACAAGTCCGTAGTAAATTAAATTACAACAAGACATGCCCTTAAATTCCGCCTCTGCCTACTCATATCCCCATCTCATCTTACCTTTTTCATTTTCATAAAATAAGTGTAGCAAAATATATTTTTCCAACTTCACTCCCGATTCTAACAAAACAAACTATTACAAATTATAACTCATCAAATCTTGAAGATATTACAACCAACAAATAAAAAACTTAATTAAAATATATAATTCTAAGTAAAAAATTCAAATCCATTTTCCGCGCATCGCGCAGACAAAGAAACTAGTACTTGTAAAAAAAATTTAAATCAGAAATTTACTTAGAACAATTAGCCTTCTGTCAATGAAGTGACTCCGCCATTTAACACTTTTTGTTGGAACTCAATTTTAATATACTGTTATAAATCACATGATTGTGGATGGTCCATACCCGAGGACATGAGTTTGAGTGGACCATTTCTAGGAAATGATTCCGGGATCTATTCATCTTGAAGTTCGAGATGTCCTAAACCTATTAGGAGTGTGCTTGGTCGAAATCAAGCTTATCCACAACAAGGAAGCATCATTATCCTAAGT
This sequence comes from Sinapis alba, assembly GCA_012274485.2. Lineage (NCBI taxonomy): Eukaryota > Viridiplantae > Streptophyta > Magnoliopsida > Brassicales > Brassicaceae > Sinapis > Sinapis alba. The sequence continues at coordinate 59,143 of MU106417.1, read as the reverse complement.
CGGTCCAAGTTGTTGTAAACCGAATGGTCTAAGGACTCGGTTTAATGAGATGTCCATACCATCCTTATCCATTCCAAATAAGCCTAAATCAAATCGGCCATAAGATTTCCATTTATCAGCCGATTGATGTATATCCACTTTTCCATTTATCTAGTTTTCCTTTTGTAGTTATCCTTGGTTTTGGATATGTCCAAAACCAAGAGTCCCACATCGTGTATGTATTGCTTAAGGTCGGCCATGGTTCCATATATAAGGAACCATGCCTTACCCATTATGAATAACACAATAAGAGATTACAAGTTCACACAATACAAACTCTCTCCTTCTCTCCCTCATACGAATTCTTGTTCTTCTCTTTCTCTAAGATTCAATCAAACCTCAAGTGAAGAACACAAGAATTACAACACATTATCAGCACGATCAAGACTCACCTAATCCACGAGCTTGCAAGGCCAAGAACATCTCCAATTCGTGATCGGCCTATTGCTCAGCCGGCTTGCCATATACCCTAACCCTAATAGCCGACTTTCTTTTTTACTCTTCTAGTTGATTTGTTCTTCATACCTAAGTACTAATCTCTACTTTGAATTGTCTTTTGATTGTTTTTGAAAGGTTATACAAACCGGAAGATCAAATCCATTGAAGATTAAGGTAAGTCATCATCAAACCCTATGATTGAATGTTTGATGAAATCGATTTTGTGAAAGTTGTTTGAGGTTTAGGATTTTGATCCGATTAGGTTGATTAGAAAACCCTAATCCTTGTTTGAATAAACTGAATTGAATCCACTAGGTTGCTAGATTAATTGATTGACTTGCATGATCAGATTTTAAATGAAAACCCTAATTAGGACAGCCTTGTTGATTGATTTTGAAATGTCTAGGATTGATAGATTTATTGATCCCTTGAAAGATCATAGTTGCTAGAATCGATTCCATGATCAAAACCCTAAATCTAAGGACCTTGAAATCCTTAAACCCTAATAGTTGTTTTGATCAGATTTGCAGTAAACCCTAAAACCGATTTATGTTATTGAGATTGCTTGTCATAAATCACTAAGGGCCTTGAAAACCCTAATTTCGAATTACAATATCTAAGGGCCTTGAAACCCCAAAGAGGCCTTGAAACCCTCAATTCGATTTTGATTGATCTCACTGATTAGAAGTTAGGATCATTCATGTTCCATGCATCATATTGCTAGGTTGATAGAATGTTTTCATAAAACATCATTGAATCACCTAGGATGATAACTTGATTAGATTGTTAATCCGGATGCATGATTCATTTAAGTTGTTAGATAAAACATTGTTAGGTTGCTAGAATAAATCCCTAAAACCTAACCATCCGGATACCTTCTTGACACAACCCGGGACATATCCCATTCAGGATCAACCCATATCCGGGACCATCCGGAACCCATCCGAGACAACCCAATATTGGGACAACCCGAGACAACCCCAATCTGGGACCAATATGGTCTGGATCACATCCCTTCACGGGATAACCTATTCGGGACTGTCCCATATTAAGGACATCCCATCCGAGGTAGTTCCCAATATGGGACAACCCGGGACATGCCCGGGACAACCCGGGACATGCCCGGGACAACCCGGGACATGCCCGGGACAACCCATCCAGAACTATGTTCCCACTCGGAACCATCCACCCGGATACTACCCGGATAACCTTAAACCTGTCCCAATCCGGGACACACCCTATCCGAATAAACCAAACTAATCCATCATGCTACCCCATTCTTACTTGATACATTTGATGTGAATCTGAAACCCCCATTCCCTAAGGGCCTTGAAATCCTAACCGAACCCTATGCATTATGTCTTGATGCATTCATACATATATAAACAATTGCCTAAGATTGTTGCATCACTTGGCCGAATACTATATGCATATCATGGCCGATTGGTCTAATTGTTATTTGATGATTGACATGCATTGATTGATTCATTCTAAACTCTTAAAACTGATTGATATGATCACAGATGTCGAAACACTTGGACTACAATGCCCTAAAACTCTCTGGAGAGAATTACCTTGAATGGGCAATGAACACTTCAGTTTTCCTAAAGTCAAGAGGACTTGGTAGGAGTATTATTCAAGGGAATTATGCAACTGAAAGTGAAAAACTAAGGGCCATAACAATTATGCGCCACCATCTCACTAAAGGTCTAAAAGATCTATACTCAGACATTTAGAACCCTCGTGACCTTTGGACAGAATTAAAATCTAGATACACCTTTACTACCAAAGGTCAGGGACGAGTGGATGAATCTCAGATTCCAGGATTTTGAATACGTGGAAGAGTATCATTTTGCCTTGACCAAAATAGTCCATAGGCTGAAATTTTGTGGTGAAGAGAAAACTGATAAGGAGTTGAGACTCAAAACATACTCCACTTTTTCTCCAGGAAACATGTCCTCACAAAAAATGTACAGGAAATTTACCACATACAATGATCTACTCTCATGCCTACTGATTGTTGAGCATAATGAAAGGGAACGAGAGAAAGATAGTGAGATGAGACCTCCTAAAGCCAAAAGAGCCAAGATTGATAAAGGAGAAGTCCAAGGAAGCTGAGTGCCACAAAAGGAATGATATGGCCGGCTAGTCCATACATTAAGGACATAAAATTTCGACATCCTGATCTTATGTTTTAGTTTTAATTTATGCATTGTTTTGATTTCATTATTCATGAAACTTATTTTATTGAATGATTTGTTTTAAAGATTTATCTTATTTGATTTTGATATGAGTGATATTATGTTTTAAGAATGCCAAAGTTACAATCAGCCATATGAGTCCATGGTTTCTCAAAACCATTAAAAGGCCACGGCCACGGCAGCATTTCCTAAAGGGCATGAATTACTCATACACCCATATGAGTCCATTGTAAATGAATGGTTTCCAAATTATAGAAACAGTGGACAAAAGGGAACATAAATCCCCTTTAAGAAAATCGCTTAAGGCACTTAAACGGTCAAGAATATATTGATCCAGACTATGCTAAGGATCAATAAGGACAAAAGCCATGATAAACCAGGCTGGTTACCCCCACGAAATTTGGCACTCAATGGCATGATCGGATTATCCATCCTGGTCCAGGACCTGATGCAAAGATTGATACTAAAAGGGACACAAAGAATCATCCCATAAATGTCCCATATATGTAAGATGTACATATAGGAAAACATGCTAGGCTTTAAAGTCCCAAGCATCAAGAATTGGAAGTATGTTCATGAGGGGGAGTGAGGACAAACCTTTGGTCTATGACCATACTACAAATTCGTGAACTATGGTAAATGACCATGAAATATAAACATCTTGGTTGGACAATCTTACAAAATATAATAGCCACATCCAAACCAAAGCTTAGGGACACTACAAGATCAATATGCATCAGGCCATACAAATGAGCATAGATATTCCCATGTCATATTGAACACGGGTCATGACCAGACATAGACCGTCTTAAGAGATTTTTGAATAAACCACCACAGCCACATTAAGATGGAATCATAGAAGATGATTGGGAATATATGTTGGATAGGTATATGAAACTCCCACGACCAGAAAGTATCCTGAGCCATATATATATTTTGATGACAAAATATGGGTGACCTAATAGTGGCCAAGGACTCGGATTACAAGAGATATGTAACTCGGCCATCCAACATCAAAGGGAGAAAGATATAAGCTGGGATAAATAATAAGAGAATGGTATTAACCATCAATGTCTTGGCAAGATCCTCGGACAAACAAATATGATTGTGGACGTCCAAAACAAACAAAGAAAGAAATCATAATGCTAGCCATATAAATGCCAGACACAGAAAGGAATTACTAAGTCATACCAGCTTTGCACCACGAGTTTGATGTCCTAGAGAGACACAACCAAGTTGCTACAGTGTCTATACAAGATAGACAAATGAGTTCCATGAAATAAGAATCCTCGGAAAGAATAAGAAAGGTGCATAAGACACATCTGAGGTCACTAAAGGGAAACCAAACCAAACATTGAGATAAGGCTGCGCAGCTAACATCTAAGGTACTAAACCATGTAACATGGGACGCCAAGTTGCAAGGAAATAAGGCTCCTAGATAATAAAATCTCGAGATTGATCAATTTATGTTTGGGACAGTATGGAACCACACATAGATGTGTCGACACATGAATGATACAAAGGATGATCAAATAAAGTAGCACTTGAACCTAAAGAGATGTATGAAGATCAGGACACACGTATAAGGGTACATCCATAAGACAAATTAATTCAAACGTGTGGTCCAAAGTATTTATAAGAAGAGATAGGTGTATTGGCCATATAGAACACCATCAAAAGAAAACCAGTGAATAAATGGATCTAGTGAGGAATGGAACCGTGTGATAAAGTGTCCATAACACTCATCCATAACCGGTTGCACAAGGATACTCACAAGAGACCAAGGGACAGATTATAAGAAAATAAATCCCTATGTGGTGGATGCTACTACTGAATCCGAAAGGGCTGATCATAAGAAATTCGATTTACATATGATGATGTAGAAAGCATATGAATCACTGGACAAAAGATATCATTGGTTCCAAGATATCTATGGAATGAACACCAAGTGTTCACAAGACTTTCATAGACTGAATTTGGTTGGATATAGTATACTAGTTAAGGAATCATGAAGGAACCAACCATATCAGTCCATATAATAGAAATATAAATCCTTGTGTTTATATTAAGCCTACCTAGAGAAAGGATTGTTGATACAAGTTATCAATTGATTTCTACACGAACTGTAAAGAGAATGCAATGATTTGCATTGGGAATCATAGCCGTGTATGTACTTATCCTGGTCAGCACGTCCTAAGTAATGGACATATGCAAAAGGGAACCAGTAAGGTCCAAATCAAAAGTCCATACCAACCATAGTTGCCCATGACCCGGACCCATTCCGGCCTAGTCGCCTATAAGGGGAAGTATGTTGACACGAGCATAGTATGGATTTGAATAGCCGACTGACCAGATGCATGCATAGTTTAAGGTATAGATGATAACCAATAAAAGTTCAAAAGGAGATAATACCAATGGACATTGTAAACCTCATCATAGTGTCATTGGATTGCAATGCCTTAGCCACTTATGGCAAGCCATATGCGTGGATGAATATGTCCCATGATTCATTATAGATGTTTCAAAGAATGGTATAACAATAAACTAGGGAATCATGGGAATGTCATCAGGATAGGTGTATAAGTTGTGATGTTTCACTAAATATATATACACAAAACCGCAATTCACCTATGAGGCATTCCAAAGTATGCCCATGGTTAAAAGAACCATGGAAAGCCCAAAGGAGTGACCAGAAGTATGTCTGGCCATAGGATATACAAATAACATTAATGGATACAAATAGATTGATATCCATAAGGTCCATGTATGCACTTGGCTGCAAACCCATAGTTTAAAATCAAAACCCTTGCAGCCATGGTTAAGACATAATATGATTATGGACATATATACTTAGTCCATGGATATGCTCAGAAATAATTGATCATATTAAAGCATACAAAGGACTTAACCTATCATAAGTAAGGACGATCAGAATAGAACAGTCATAGGTACATCCGGAAGAAGAGGATACACCGGATCAAGTACTTATGACCGAGACTTACTAAAGTTCATAAGACAAATGATCAAAAGGATTATAAGTGGTCGGATAGCCAAAGAGTATACACATATTTCATGTATTAATAAAACTCCCAAGAGACATAAGAATTGAAGGATAAGAGATGGTCCAAACGACCACCTTCAGAGACGTTCAAATCAGGGGGAGTAATGTGTGTTGTACTCTTTTTCCTTCACCATAGTTTTGTCCCACTGGGTTTTCCAGGTAAGGTTTTAACGAGGCAACATTAAGCACATTACAAACTCTATACGGTTATGACATCCAAGGGGGAGTGTTATAAATCACATGATTGTGGACGGTCCATAACCGAAGACATGAGTCCGAGTGTACCATTTCTAGGAAATGATTCTGGGATCTATTCATCTTGAAGTTTGAGATGTCCTAAACCTATTAGGAGTGTGCTTGGTCGAAATCAAGCTTATCCACAACATGGAAGCATCATTATCCTAAGTCGGTCCAAGTTGTTGTAAACCGAATGGTCTAAGGACTCGGTTTAATGGGATGTCCAAACCATCCGTATCCATTCCGGATAAGCCTAAATCATGTCGGCCATAAGATTTCCATTTATCAGCCGATTGATGTATATCCACTTTTCCATTTATCTAGTTTTCCTTTTGTAGTTATCCTTGGTTTTGGATATGACCAAAACCAAGAGTCCCACATCGTGTATGTATTGCTTAAAGTCGGCCATGGTTTCATATATAAGGAACCATGCCTTACCCATTATGAATAACACAATAAGAGATTACAAGTTCACACAATACAAACTCTCTCCTTCTCTCCCTCATACGAATTCTTCTTCTTCTCTTTCTCTAAGATTCAATCAAACCTCAAGTGAAGAACACAAAAATTACAACATATATATATATATATATATATATTTCTAACATTTTAACATATTTATTAAAAATGAAGTTTGTTTGTGTTAAAATAAAGAAACGAATACTAACTGTGGATAAACAATGACACAAAAAATAGTAAAAACAAATATCTATTTTTATTTTAGCTTTTTAGCAAATTAAATTTGTTTGGCTTCTCAAAAATGTTAAGCATACTTATAATCTCTTGTACCCAGAATTGTAAAAATTAATGAAATTAAGTTTCTCTATCTATTCTCTCTAAAATCTCTTCATATTATTTCTATTGTTCTTCATTCTATTTAAGTTATTCACATATTCTCTCATGGTATCATATCACTAAATTCATATTCTCTTCCACATTCAATTTATTTTATTCTATGTTTTTTAGATATAACCATAGAAAACTCCAAGTGGTTGTTTCAATCACTCTTAAAAGGATAAACTAATTTTTATGATCTAGGTTTATAAAGTTATGTAGCTGAAGATGAATCTCTAAAACAAACGATCCGACAAGATGGTAAGGAGATTATCCTTGTGGATAAAGGCAAGTGGTTTCAAGAAGACCAAGAAATATTGTCTATCATTCAAAACTCTCTAGAAGCATCAGTATATGGAAGATTTACTCTTATTCTGAAACTCCCAAGACGTTTTGGAAGATTCTTAAAAATGTATATGGGAATACCTCCAACTTAAGCTGGATCTTTGAAGTAAATGACATTAATGATCTCAGGAAAAAAGGCATATAATTCACCAAACACTTTGGCAAGTTAGATCCTTATCGGCTGAGCTTGAGATGTTTAGGCCAAACTCGGTTGATTCGGCTGTCCTTAATGAGAGGCTTGAACAACAAAAGGTCTTTGGTTTATTGATGACTCTCAGTCATATTTACAATGACTTGATTAATCACATCCTAAAGTCAAAAAAACTCCAAACTTTTGAAAAGTGTGTTCACATAATCCAAAAGAGAAAAGTGCACTTGGACACTTCAGTGGAAAGAGAAATCTTCTAACTGTCAACAAAGGAGTATTCAAGCATGAAGATAGGAAGGTGTGGATGTATGTGGATGTATGATCATTGAAAAAAAGAAGAGCTGAATTCTATATTCTCATCTCAAACCAAGCAAGTTTAAAGAACCAAGAGATAACCTCTCCAATGAAGCTGTCGGTTCTTCTATACGGTTCAATGAGGGAGAAGGGAAGGTATTGGTATCTACTCATGTCTCCTTGGTAACTACTCAAGATGAAATGTGAGAATGTCCGACCTTGATGCTCTTATAAAAGCCATCAAGGAGAATAACGGTAAAGTATTTGGTAATTAATTTAATGCATGAAACATTTCTAAGCCATTGATTGTAGCTTTAAGAGCATCTCATCATATAATTAATGACTCAAATCTGATCAACAATGTAAAACCGGCCTTAGGAAATGTAGTGATTGTAAATAGAGATAGAATACAAATAAAATGTGTAGGCGGTCTTAGGTTGTTCTATAAGGAATTTAAATCCTTTCATATGCATAGCTTTGCATCTAACATGTAATTTGTAAAAAAGGCAACTGCAGATTTGAACTGCATTAATATTTTTAGTCTTAATGATGTGCATTTTCAGTCCTAATGATGTGTATTTTCAGGATACTAAAAACCAGTAGGTTGCTTGGAAAAGAACTATCCAAAGATGGCTTGTATATGCTCAATGACATGAAACCAACCTCTTATCTTTCTTGGCCTTCTAGTTCTGATATTGCTATTGCCAATAATGCAATTTCACATGCTAGAATAGAAACCCTCATTCTTGTGCTTTATGATTGCTGTCACCTAGTATTTCTTTTAAAAATGATGAACGTGAAGTTTGTATAACTGGTAAATATTGGAAATCGGTGTTTCTCAAATCTGTAACTATATATGATATGTTTTAATCTGGTTCATTATGATATTTGGACTTCACCTTGTGCATCTAGAGAAAATCATAAGTATTTTTTAATATTTATTGATGGAAGACTGAAATATACTTGGCTAACTTAATTCCTTCTAAAAAATAAAACTCTTGAACCTTTCATTAACTTTCAAAGCTATGTTACTAACCATTTCAATGCCAAGGTCAAAATTTTAGATAAGATAATGGAGTAGAGTACATTGATCATGCATTCAAACAACATTTTAGCCAACCATGAGATAATTCACCAAACAAGTTGTATATACACACTACAACAAATGGTGTGGCTGAAAGAAAAAACATCATTTGATGGAAGTGGCTAGAACAATGATGTTCCACAACAATGTTCCAAATAATTTTTGGCGAGATGTTGTGGTGTCCATATGTTACTTGATCAACCGAATTTCAACCAAAACTATCAATGATGTCTCTCCATTTGAAGTATTGAACAAAATTAAACCATTTATTAGTCACTTATGTATGTTAATGGTTGTGTGTGTGTGTTTTTTTTATCCGAGGAGAGCAGAGAAACAAACTTGAGAAAAAGAGTTTCAAAGCTAAGTTTATTGAATATTCAATAACCCATAAGGGATACAAATTCTACATACCAGAGACCAGGAAGGTAATGGTGTCAAGAGATGTCAAGACACCAAGGATTCTATGATGAAAAGAACTGAGATAACATAAAGGATATATCTCATCCACCCTCAGACCGAGCCACAAACCTTAAAATCATTTTGGAGAGTTTTGGGATCAGCCAACCCAAAGAGAAAAATGAAACTATGGGTTAAGCGCGCTTATTGAATCTAAAGTTTCTGAAAAGACATCCACCTTGATCACGAGGGAGGCACACATTAAGAGTCAGAATCAGAAGAAGGTGGTTGATCTAGTCATGATCAAGAAGGAGTGCCTCAAGATCATGTTCAAGATGAAGAACAAGATGATCATGTTCAAGAGGCAGCACAAGAATATAAGAAAGAACGAGAAGGGTGGACACGAGTGTCTACTATAACAACAAAGAAGTAGGCCATCCTATACAAGCGGTTTGCTCTCTTGCTTATTTTTCTATTCGACATCAAGTCTTTACTGGATAATTGGACCATAAACAAGTACCAAAAACCTATGAGGAGGCCATGGAGTATAAAGTCTGAAAAGATTTTGTAGTTGCTGAAATCAAAGCTATGAAACACAACCAAACTTATTATGAGGCAGACCGTCCTAAAGACAATAAAGATGTGAGCTCTAAGTGGGTGATGACGATAAAGCTACAAGGTCTAAGTGGGTGATGACCATTAAGTACAAGAGTAATGGGGAGATAGAGAGGAATAAGACAAGGCTGGTTACAAAGGGTTTACTCAAACATATGGAAAAGACTACTTGGATACATTCGCATCAGTCGCAAAGCTACATACGGTAAGAATTGTTCTTTCATTAGCTACTAATCTTGAGTAGGATCTATGGCAGATGGATGTCAGGAATGAATTCCTCCAAGGTGAACTCGAGGATGAATTTTACATGATTCTCTCACCTGGTCTTGAGGTATGGTCGCACCAAGAAAAGTTATTAGACTCATGAAATCCATTTATGGGTTGAAGCAGTCTCCTAGAGCTTGATACATAAGCTGAGCAGAACTCTCAAAGATAAAGGGTTCATGTTCAAAGCTGACCACACTCTCTTCACCCAACAAACCAAGAAGGTATAATTGTCATTCTCATCATCTCAAGGAATGATAGGGTAGGTATTCAAGCCACTAAAGAATTTCTTGAAAACAAATTTGATATAAAAAAACTTGGTTAACTAAAATACTTTTTACGGATAGAAGTGTGTTGCTCTAAGCAGTTACTCTTCTTATCTCAAAGGAAGTACATACTTGATTTATTGTCTGAAGCAGGAAAGCTTGGAGTAAAAGTCATAAAAGATGGGGAGCCATTTGAGGATCCCAAACAATACTGAAGGATGACTGGCAAGTTGATATAATTGACGATCACTTGACCTGATATTTATTTTGCTGTGAACCAGGTGATTCAGCATATGCAAGCTCCTAAGAAGCACCATTGGAACAAGGTGGACATAATATTCAAATATCTTAAAGAAGCTTTGGTCCAAGGCATTTAGATGAGATGCAATGGGAGTTCATGTATTGTTGGTTATTGTGATGCTGATTAGGCTGGAGATACAGCGAACATGAAGTCTGCAACATGCTAATCATTGGAGGCAATCTAGTCACTTAGAAGAGTAAGAAACAGAAAGTGGTCTCTTGTTCAATCGCATAAAATGAATATAGAGCCATGAGGAATCTCAAGAATGAGTTTATTTGGCTCAAAGCTCTTCTCAAGGACTTGGGAATCGAATCTCCTGACCCAAAAACTATGCACTGTGACAATCAAGTAGTCATTCACATTGCATACAACTCAGTATTTCATGAGAGAACCAAACACATCGAAGTTGATTGTCATAAAGTGAGACAAATGGTGGAGCAAGAAGTAATTCTGCAATGCTAAGATTAACTAACTGGCATCTTTATCAACGCAGCCAGCACCAAAGTTTGTGACTTCATTCATTCTCAAAGCTTGGACTCACAATCCTATCTTATACTCTTTTTTCCTATGTGTGGTTTTATCCCAAGTGGTTTTCACACTCAGAATTTTAGTGAGGTAGATCTTCATAGTTCTAAACTTGTTCTCCGAAGTCTCTATGGTCAAGCTTGAGAGGGAGTGTTAAAATAAAGAAGTGAATAGTAACCATGGATAAACAATGACATGACGGAATAGCAAAAATATATTATTTCTATTTTAGCCTCTTTAATAAGTTAAATTTGTTTGGTTTCCTTAGAATGTTAAACTTACTTATAATCTCTTTCTAGCCACAATTATAAAGATTAAGATAATTTAGTTTATCTCTCTATTCTCTCTATTCTCTCTACAATCTTTTCATATTTCTCTATTGTTCTTCATTCTATCCCAAGTTAATCTCATATCCTTCCAATTTGAATGAAAAATAATTGTTCTGAGATTATTGCTTTAATAGCATAAAATGGACATTGTAAAAAAAGTCTAACAAGGTAATTACTTTAGAGAGTTCTAAAGAAATGTAAATTCATAATAAATAAAGCGAGTGCATAAATTTAAGTTAAGATGAACTTGAACTTACATTCAATTTAAATGATGATTTGAGTATATGTATCATTGTCCAACAATTTATCTTTTTATATCAAATTTTAATTTTATATAATTGATCCCTGCATAATCAAATTTTTAATCAAAATAGTAAACAATTTTTTGAAAATAAATACTCATAAAAGTTACTACAAGAATTAACTTGGGTCAAAAAGGTGAAAGGTCCCTTTTAATTTTGTGATTAATTTGTTAATATCAAAATCTAATGCAATATTTATTTCCACTAAACATATATATTTTTTTGGCATTTTTACTCTTTCATTCTACTAGATAACTTGAACAACACCTTAAGTTATGCTTTATATCGATTCAACACCTCTAGTTTGGCTTACTTAGTTTACCATATGTTGTCAAAAAGAAAAGATAACTTGGAAAACAATAATCTATTCCTCTTCTTCTCTTTAGTTTTATTTTATTTGTCAATGAAAATAACATACAATGAATGTTCGCTAGATTTCTCTTTCGAATGATGCAAATTGAGAAAAATACAGTTTTATCTTTTATTACGAGTTATCCAATCCATCAAATACCTACTCAAAGGATATGGTCACTGTCTTCGACGTGTGATGCTAATTGTATGCACTTTGTATGTTGGTTAATTGGTTCTCTAAGATCATGCCTTTAGGTAATGCGTACAAGCTGTTTTGTTAAATATGTTAAAGAGAACTGATGACAAACATAATCAGAATCCTTAACTTATTTATCAGACACGTGGAAGAGGTTAACTGAACTATATAGCTTTGCACAGAAATGCAGAGCCCGGCTCTAGCAGGTCTCATAGCAACCCAGTTCCTTGAAAGCAGCTAATCAGTGCACCAGCTTGTTAGTTAGTTGTGATGTGATGTCCATCATGGGACTATGTCTTGCCTCACTCTGGAGAAATGGGTTTCATATCAGAGACGTTCAATTTTACAAACCATGAGCAATATCAGAATAGTCATTTACAGGCCAGTAAGCATGAAATCACACCGGAAGGTGTTCTGCACAAAAACAACTTTTTGTTCATCCATAAGATCCAAAACTATGGAACGGCTCACTCACTTATGACGCACAAAAAGCTTTGGGGAGGTTAATAACAGATTTGACAGATAGTGCAGAGATAGTGTAGAGATGTCCAAAATTTACAAATGTTTCACTTACGAGCTTAGAGGTTGTGGATTTCTTAGCTAAGTCAGTTAGATGATGCTAAGACAAATGGTTCTAAAACTAGTCTCAAACCAAATATGTGGACAAGTAAGATTCACATGATCATTTCTTATGTTGTTAATTCTTTAGCAGTCAATAAAAACCAAAGCTTTTGTATATCGATCTAATTCTCAGCACAAACAAGATCTCCAGTTTTATTATTGAAACCAACAACAATATCATAATGTCAATACATACTGAAAAAAACAATCTCCAAGGTTTGGCATTGAAAACAAACTCACAAATTGCCATAGAATATCAAAATCTCATAAGATCCATCCGCCAGCAAGCATCTTCTATTGTTCAGAATCGAACCCAAAGTACCCAAAACAGCAAAATCAAGCAAAGGTCTAACAACAAACTATCAAAGACAGGAGGGATTATGTTTCTGAAGAGATTCAGATAAGGATCAAAAAGATCTCTAATGGCGGACAGAGGCTGACGATCCCAAGGAATGTTGGAGAACCAACTGAGCAAAACTCTAACCATCAACACACCACTGTAAATATAAAACCACTTGGATAAACCCGCAGCAACAACAGTCAACGGCGTGTTGAGATAACCAGCGGGACAGTCGCAAATCAACGCGAACAACGGTCCAGAGATTCGGAGAGATGCTTGGAACTGTGGGGATAAGGCTACAACCGCGGTGGAGAGTTTGTGAATTAGGGGTTTGGTTATGATTCCGGCTAGAATTGCAAGAGTTGTGATGATTTGGTTGAGTCGGAGAAGGGTAATCGAGGAGAGGGTTCACTGGAGAGTGTTGGATATGAGGATGTGACGGCAGAGACAATGGTTTTAAGGTTTTTGTAGGAGAGATTGAAGGTGAGTTTATGGAGAAGAGAGAGGCGTAGAGGAGGATTACAGTGATGGTGGAATGGAAGGAATCTAGGATAGATGAGGATTGAAGAGGGAAGAGAGAGGATGTTGGTGGTGGAAAAGAAAGCCATTTTCATTGTTTGGAGCTGGAGAATACTCTTTTTCTATTGTCAAAACTGTGAAATGCTGTTATATTTTTTTCACATGGGTTTTATAAAGTCTCATGGGCTAAAACCGAAGAGTAAAAATTTTAAAAATTTAAAAGCCCAATGTATAACCAACTTGAGAATAAAAATAGATATCTAAAACCACATGTGGCCTTACAACATATCAGTAACCTCATATTTTGTGATATATAAAAATACTTAAAAATTTGATTTAGTTATCTATGCCATTAAAATGCATTTATCTTTTCGGTCACACATACAAAAGAATTTCAAAGTTAAGCATACATGAGCTGGAGTAGTAGAAGGATTAGTGGAAAGATTAGTGACCTATCGGAAAATGATTTACGATATCGTGATAGTGAAGCCAAAACACGTGGAAAGATCGTATGTAGTGATTGCATGAACAGTTAACAAGACTTTCGAGCATCCAAAAACTTAAGATACTGCACGTCGCACAAAATGGGGCCTACAGGCCGAGTGAGCGGGCATGAGAGGACCATTAGCCGTAGACAATTGGAGATTACAAGTGGTATCATAGCCGAACTCAGACTAGTGTGGAGTCCTCTGTGGGCTCACACGAACATGAGTAAGGATTTTTGGGGCGCAACGCGAATGTTTTGTTTCGTGAGAGATGATGAATTGTAACATCTCAGTTTGTGGTATATGAAAATTCTTACAAGAATTGATTTGGCTAGCTATGTAATCAAAGTGCGCTTACCTTTTCTGTCACATATCCAGAAAGAAATCCAGAATTAAGCGTGCTTAAACTGGAGTTTTAGACGGATAGCTGGCCTATCGAGAAGTGATTCTTCTAATTTTGGATTGAGTTAATAAATCTGATTTTCACTATGGTTTCATTCTACACCAGTTGAGTATCAATTTGGATAGTTTAGGCTTTGTTCACTTTAATCTCTTTCTAGGATAATCAGTTGTTGCTATTGATTTAGCCAACTATAACATTTCTGTAAAGCAACTCGGATCAAAAGAAGGTTGGATTAGATGGATTCTTCAAGTTGTCTTTATAGTAGTTTCAGAAGAGCGTACATTCTTGAAACGTTTGTCAAAGCATTTTCCTTCAGTTTGACATAAGCGTCCTCCGTTATAATTTATGGTGAGTCAAACTCTCCCTGCTCGAGTATTCATGGCTAAGGGGGAAATCATTCTAGGAGATTTAAGAGTCCAAGCTCGCAGATGTTCGACAAAAAAAAGCTATGCCGGCGACATGCAACTGTAATGGTGGTAGCAGAGAAACATGTCCTTCATAATCCTTTGCTGAATGCAATGTAGCTTAGTTATTGTAACACCCGACCGTTCACGGCTAAAGAGCCTCCCATGCTCGTTTGCTCGGCCAGACCTCAATCCGTGCGACAGGCGGTGCGTTAATTTTTTAGAGGCTTGAAAGTCTTATATACTGATCCTACAATTACCACATCAACTTTACCTTACTTTGACGATATCACGAACAGAAATATGAAGAACGATAAAAATTTTGGATCGAAGAACACTTTAAAATTGTTAAAACAAAATTGATTTCAAGAACACTTTGCCTTTTTGAAATCATTCATTCATAAACTATCCACGAAACCTATTCTTTTCCTCTTGCTCTTTATTTTTAATTATGGATTATATTATTAAACTTTGTAGGTAATAATAACTAAACAATGAAAAATATAAGAAAAAAATAGAAAGGGGATATAACAATAGAGATCCAAAGTAAACAACATATCTATTTCACATATGAATAACAAAAGATGTTTCACATAAAAGTTCCATCTTTACTTCAGAAATAGTTGAATCTCAAAAGAGATAATTTTCACAGTTCAAAAAACATCACACTTCATACTAAATTTATAGCGGTTTCAATTCTCTTTATATTTCTCTAGTTAGAGTCACTGAGACAAGTCAACTCTTTATATTGCCTGACTGATAATAAAAGAGTCAAAGAGATCATCTTTTTAAATATTCAATTAATTAGAATTTTATGTTACCTTTCGGAGAAACCATAGTTTGTAGCAAAACTCCATCAGAATAATAGAAAGAACCATCAAAGACTGAAGCCGGTAAGAACCATCGCCACCATCCGCTTCTATATATATATATGTCAATTATCTTTTTCTAAATGGTTCAACAAACAAAAGATTTTGTCTAAGCTATTAGAATAAACACTCAAAGAAATAATAAAAAAAATTGTGATATTTAAAATAAACCGACAATCAAATAAATCAAAGAAACATGAGCAAAACAAATTAAAAAAACAGAAGCAATATAAATCAACCAAGCTTATGTCATAGCTATAAAAATCTCGAGACATCCATGCTTTGGCCATTTATGTGGTCTTCCACCGACCATGTCTTTTCGATCATTATTTGGCTTCGTCTGCGTCCTTATTGTTACTATGGGTTATTAAAATACAACATTTCGGCGAGGGATGATCCTCCTTTTCATATGTTGATGTGGAGGAATATGGACGGTGGACGGTGATGAGATCATGTTGTGGCGATCTAGATATTTCTGGTCAAGGATCCTGAGTGGGATAAATTGTAGGGAAAGATCATTTTTCTTCGGGAAAAAGTTGAAGTCTCGACCAATGATGTAGCGCAAATTATCCTGGAGCAAATTCTCTCAAATTAGAGATCAATTGTAATATCTAGGGATCAAACCCACAAAGAGTATGGGCACACAATAAACTATAGGAAATCAAGATTATGCTTGGTAAGTAATAATAAAAGAAGTAAATAATAATAGCAATAATAATATGCTAAATAAGTTAGACTTAGGGTTTCATGCAGGCAATCAGAATTATAGTCTATAGATTCTAAAGGTGTAATAAGTACCGTCTGAGAACTCGAATGAAATAGTATGATATCCAGCTCTCTGCTAGTCTAATCATATGTCTAATTCCTATGTTCCATCTCTCACCTGCGAACAAGGAAGAGTGTCAATTGATACTACAGAGTGTTGAGCAGACTTCTTTAGACAAGCAATAACGATCGAATCCAATTAAATCACCATAGCAGTTCTATATTCTACAAGTTCATCAAAACCCTAGAAAATCCTAAATCTAACAAGTTAACTACTCAGACATAATTAAGCAAGACATAAAGATAAAACGGATGAATTACACAAATAGATAGTAAGAAATATTGAAGTTCTAATACAAATCTCTAAAAGATTCTTTGATCTTCTCTAAAAAACTACTAAGAATAACAAAGCTTTGTAATATGTGTCTCTTGCCTAAACAATGGCATAAAAACTATAAATACTAGGTATAAATCAGTCAGAGGCAATCTTGTAATATGTGGTAAATTCTGGGCTGGACTTGATCTGGATATAGAGTCCACCCATCTACTCGTGTACGTGTCGAGCGACACCAAGGAATATGTGTCGATCGACACTCCTTCTAAATCTCGGCTCTGACTTATGATCTCTTGAACAACTACGAGTTTCCTCATCCTTATGCTCTAAATGGCTCCATAGTCTCTACATTGCTCCAAAACACACCTACACCTGAATAAAACTCTAAAATAAACTCCTAACACTTATAATAGACTCTAAAGATGACCTATACTATGGCTGTAAACCAGTAAAATCCATAGTATATCAAGCACGCAAATGGAATTGGCGACTCAAAATTCTAGGGTTACAGCTCATTGGGAACTTATTAATGATTGGCTTAACAAAAGGGTTGAACACTAGAGGCCTGAAAAGGATTTTCACCAGTATAAGCTGGTAATATAGGTCAATGCTCATTCGGGGGACTTTTCTTCCATGATGATTTGTCATTGTAGTTTTCTTGTTTTAGATTTTTTCGCTAGTCCTTGATGAGCCCTTTTTTTTAAACATATTATACTTTCACTATATGGGATGAACTTATTCTTCATGGTCTCATATTCTTGTTATGCCTTTTGTACTCATTTTGTGTTCCTGCCCCCAATGAGTTTTTTCCTATCTATTTGTTTTTTTCAGGATCCTTTTAAAACATGAGACATAATATTTGTAGTCATAAGTTGGAAAAAGACTAGAAATCTTATCCTTCCTTTTTAAGGAAAAAAATCGGACCTCGGGAAAATATCCGAGTCTTGCGAAATGAGTCCATTGTATTAGATGGTCAATGACCTGTTTTTTCACCCTCTCTGGGCTTAGAGACTAAGCATTCCCGTATTATCTGAAGGTATCAAAGTGTGTCATGTAGGAACTCAGATTTCATGTTGATTCCTTTTTGGAGTCCGGAGGTTTGGAGATTTTCATGTTCTGGTCTCAGAGGTTCTATAGATTTTAACCTTGAGAACCCAGAGGTTTTATAGAATTAACACACTTATCCATGATGATTTGTAGATTTTATCCTTTAAAACTCGGAGGTTCTAAGGAATTTATTTTCATTATCCAAAGGTGAATTATTAGTTTCTATCTTTAATCCGTAGGTTGTATAGAATTTTTTCGGATATGAACCAAGAGGTTATATCTGCTTTGATCTCACACCAGGAGGAAGTATTGATTTGTTATGACATTGTTCTCTGTCCCCCTGAGGTAGACAACTGTAAAATTTCTGATTAGATGTTGCATTTTGTCACTCAGAAGTGCGCCACTGTCAACATCTTATAGTGTTGCTCTCTACTTCCTACAAGAAAGCTTTTGTCAAACTTTTATTCCAACCTGGTGTAACTCGACCCAAGAATGGTGAGGCAAGTTCCAGTCTTACCGACTGGTGATTGTGTGAATCTACACGTTGTGGTGTCTTAAGCTCCAGTCATGCTGGTTTCCACGTCTTGATAAGCAGGAAATTTCAGTGCGTACATGCTTAGGACTTTGCACGTTTTGATCCATGTAGCTCTTAGCGTTTAACGGAGGAATATTCACATTTCGTACGAAAATTTCCTCCAGAAATTTTGGCGCTTGAACTTTATGCAAGACTTGGGTACTTTAGATTGCATACTCATGCTTGTGCTATCACATTCCTGTTATTTTCATGTACCTTTTGGCATCATTCATAGATTTCCCACTTATATGAAAGATTATAAGTTTTTCCCTGATCTGAAAAGTTTGACAGCTTTATCCAAGCTTATGTACCCTTAAGTAAACTGGTTTTTCTACTGCTCTTTTGTTGAAATAACTCATGGTTGTATTAGATAAATTGTCCGCAGACGTAGAGTATAAATGACAAGAGCTAGATAGATAAAATACCAAAGCGTTTAAGTATTGACTGGTGAAAGCTGTAGGAAACATGATCACGGGATCGTTTTTAGATGTAGTAGGTTTTAAGATGCAAGGCATTCAATCTATTAGTTTGAGTCTTTCCGTACCTGTCTTGCAGTTTGAAGGCTCTTACTCTCCGCACCTCGATCACACTATGTGATCCTTACTATCCATGAGTCAGCTTTCTTGCTGACTTGACCCTAGTGTTATCAAATACTCGCCGAAGGATCCAATTCATTGCTGGAATGTTATGGTTCTTGCCACTGTTTTAATACCCGACTAGGAGAGATGGTCGAACCAATAAATCCGATGACTTGTAAATATTCTGGTATGGATTTAACAAAAAAAATCAGTTAATTAAAAATTAGATAAATCTGGTAGAAATTCAAAACTTTGGCATTAACTCGTGAACTGACACCCGTACAAACCCGTAAAATTGTTTATCATATTTCTATAAATATTGATTAAATTTTTCATACACTTTTTAATATTATATAAAATGGAATAAACTACAAAATTTGTATTTTTTAGACTTTGGTGAAATTTATACTGGTCTTTCAAAGAAAAAGAAGAAAATGATAATAAATAAAACCAAATTTATTGATCTGAAAGTATTAGACTATTATTTTATTTTTCTTATTTTTAATTTGTTATAAGTTTATATTTTTATTTATTTAAGATTTAAAAGGTAATTTATGATTTTGTTTTGTTTAATTATTCATTATCTTGTTTTAGTCAAAGTTCGTATTTGGTATTAAAATTAATCAAATTATTTATTTTGTGGCTGATGAAAAATGAAATTAAAAATAAATATTTAATTATATTTGGTAAATAAACTTGCACTACAAAAAGGTTAGTTTGAATCATTTATTTTATATATGTATATTAGTTATAAATGATGCAAAGCCATTTCTACATCGCTAAATAAAGTACTTAGGGGGTCTTATTGAATCAAGGATTTGAGAGGATTTCATTTTTTTTCAAATCCCCTCTTATTGTATTTAGAATTCATAAATTCTATGTGAAATCCAAGCTTATTGGATTAGTCATTTGTATAAGTTCGTTCAAATTCCACCTTATTGGAAAATGTGGATTTTGTCAACAAAATCAATCAAATGGGATTTGGTGGAATTTGAATAGTATTTCATAGTGAAAAAATAGTGAATCAAAATACCACCTCATATGATGGTATTTGATTTTTTCAAAAAATAAAAATAATCTTCACATTTTTAAAAAGAAAATTAAACTGTTTGAAATGAAAAAATATATTTGAAAATCTATTTTTTAAAAACTTTATATATTTATATATTTCATAAAATGATAAAAATATGAAATTATATTAATTCAAAAAATAAAAATATTACTTTAAATCAAAATTTTAAATCTTTTTTTTTAACTCTAAAGTTTCTTCAGAAAGAAAATCAAAATATTTAAAATGAAAAAAATTGAAATTTGATTTTTCATTTTTTTATATATTTGATATATTTCATAAAATAATAAAATATCAAATTATATTAACTTTTAAAATAAAAATATTACTTTGAATAAAAATATTACTTTAAATAAAAAAAATTAAGTTCTGAAAATTCTTCAAAACCCCATAAAACTTGCAACAAACTCATAAAACTTGTAACATGGATTTACTCAAATCTCAGTTTTATTTGGATTTACTCAAATCTCGGATTCTTTCAAATCCTTGTTTCAATAAGCCCCACTTACTTTTTCGTGATACATTTATTTTGTATCATTTTATTCAAAACTGATGTAAAAGGTAGCAAATATTTTCATAGATTATATTAAGTGATGTTAGTATGTGTTAATTGTTAAAAATGATGTTACCGCTTATATCATTTGTTCTAAATGATGTTTGTATATGTATCGATTTAATAAATTGATTGTAATTATGTAAATCATTTACCAATACCTGATGTAAAATTAATATCGATTTTGGAAATGATGTTAATAGTTGTATTATTTAATACAAGTGATTTAACATGTTAATATCATTTGTACATAATTGATGTTAAGTTCTTATCAATTTCAAAAAAGGTTTTAACAATTGTATCATTTACAAAAACCGATCAAAAATACTGTTATCACTTTTAAATAAATGATGTTAAATATATACTCCTTCCAGGTTTTTTTAATATAAGTCGTTTAGTGAAAAAAAATATTTCAAATTATATGACGTTTTCAGTTTTTCATGTAAAATTTATCAACAATTAATATTATATGACCAATGATAATATACTTTCCATTTAATTATTGGTTGAATTATGGTTAACTAAATAATTAATAATATTTTATCTAGAAAATGAAATAAATTAATTATATTTTTAATTTCCGTACACAAGTCTAAAACGACTTATATTAAAAACGGAGGGAGTATCAGTTTTAATAAATGATTATAATAATAATTTTATTTACATATTTATAATATACCTTAATATAAATGGATTTTGCATTTAATAATTTAAAAATATATATAATAAAAATAAAATAATTAGCTAAAGCTAATCTAAATTAATAATTAATGTATTTGAAAGTAAATTATATAGTTGTTCCATCATGCAAATTATACAACATGAATAGTTCAAAGTTGCTGAAATACATAAATAGTTGTTCCTTTTTGAACCGCTTCTCATCAAGAGAGAAGGAGAATAATACGAAGGATCGAGAGAGAGGAGGAGAATCAAGTGGAGTGGAGTGGAGAGAGAGAGAGAGAGAGAGAGAGAGAGAGAGAGAGAGAGAGAGAGAGAGAGAGAGAGAGAGAGAGAGAGAGAGAGAGAGAGAGAGAGAGAGAGAGAGAGANCTTTCTTGACGTATGTCTCAAAATTGGACCACATGACCATGTGATTTCTCCCTATGGTTCTTAAAATTCACTTATATAAAACCACCCACCGTATTCTATCATCATGGTCAGTATCATCATCAACACGAACCCCAACATAAACTTCAAACGATCCTATTATCCCATGCACACAGTAGCAAGAACACTCGCGAAAATTTGGCTATTAAGTAAAATGTCTTACTAATATTTAAGCAAGAAATATTAATAATCAATAATTGATTTGTTCCGTACTTCCGTTTATGATGTTTTTGGTTAATGAACACATATTCAAAACCTAGATAATCTATAATTTTATCTTTAACCAAAAAAGTAATACACTGCAAAACACACTATTAAATTAATTTTGAAACTTAAAAAAAAATAACCAATACTGAGAAAAACTGTACGCCATCTTATAATATGAGAAAGATGAAGTATAATTTTGACCAAAACATCTCATTCAAAAAACAAAATGCAATTAAGCCGATACAAAAGATGCAATAGAAGTGCAAAAAGAAGAGATCATCAGTTTACCAAAAAAAAAAAAGAGATTGTCATTATTATCTATGACAAACGCATCTGTAATGATAAGCACTGTTGATAGGGTCATTGCCTTCGACGGGGACTTGTTCAGCTCTGCATTTGTATCTGCATCCTCTGCATTCGTTGTAAGTACAAGTTGGTGCCGTCGACCCAATCATATGCCTCCTTGAGTACTGTATGAAAACATTGTAACATACGTTTTACAATATCAATACAACTAATTCATCTATTATCGCTTGTTTCCTTGTAGTAATTACTAATAGACAACAATTCTCTCGTTATGAATATACCGGGAGATTGAGTTGTCGGGGAAGTGAAAGCGTGTCGTCGATAGAACGAGCTTTTGAAGCTGATTCAAATGTACACGAACAAGAGAATTTCAAAAAGAAAAAGAAAAACTATTGTTAGTCGTCTTGATGTGGATTCAATAGATTATAATTAAGAAGATTTATAGAATATCCAGGAGATGGGTTGAAAATATAAGACCTTCGACTACAAAATTTCCAAGAAGCAAGCCGAAGAGAAGAAAGAAGAAGGATATGCATCGTAGCTTCATGTTCCTCATTTCATTCTTCATCTTGTTCCTCTTCTTCTTGCTTTATCGTATGGACCAAATGTTTTGGAGAGAGATAAGTTTAGCTATTTGGCTGTAAGTTTTGTCTTCTACTTATCATATAATGGTGAGTTTGCGAACACGTAGAGATAAGAATCGGAAAATACAGAGAATGAAGTATTATTCACTTTTACCCCACTAAATTTTAAATGAGAAATAAAAAAAACATATTTAACAACTACACTGTTTTTGGATGAAATATAAAATGAATCATAATTAGAAAGAATAAAGATTATGGTCATTTACATATTAATGAGTAAGCAATAAACACAGATAATTCATCATTACCCTAAATAATGCTTTAGTGTTTTGTTTTTTAGCAAATCATAATTGGCTTCTTATGTATGTTTTCTATGCTCTTGTCTCCTTACCTTATCTCTTTTTTTAAAAGATATATTTATTAGAAATTAGCTCGCCAGCAGCTCATCAGGAGTATGCCTTAGAAGTGAAAGCAGCCCAATATCATGTAGATATTAACTTTTCTAATCGGGTAAAACAGAATTTACTCAATTTGGATCTACGTGGATTCCTTAGAGGATTCTAATAGAACTATGATGAATGTAAGATATGAACAACCTTGTCCTATACTCTTGTAACAATAAGCATAGGTTATCATTATGATAGTTCGATTCAACGTTCGTAACAAACACTAAATCTTAGCTTAGTTGCAAAAGATACTGGAATAGAACAATTTTTCCCAATTATAAACTCTCAAACATATAACGAGAAATGAACCAAGTTCTTAGAAAGAGATACAAGATATTTTCCTAGATAATCCCTAAACAATTACAAGACTCTGTTTTTATACTAGTAACAACGAGAAGAAGAACTCGACAAATGAAATGTCGACACCTGTCAGTCATTTCTTCCGTTATAACGACTAGTAACAAACTCACTACAAGAAAGTAGGCGATTTGCGAGAGATAGTTGCGAGGGAAACAAGTCGTTGCAAATCCGCGAGGGAATCCCTTAAGATTTGCGAGGACTTTGCGAGAAAAACATTATCCGATGTAAATCCGTCGCAACTTTGTGAGAGAAAGATTTCTTCGTAAACTTGCGAGGGATTTGTGAGAAAATTGCGACAATAAATAGTAATTCATCGCAGTCTTTTCGCAAATTAGCTACGGACACTTATCTTCGCAAATCCCTAACAAATTTGCTACGGATTTGCAAAAAACTTGCATGCTATTAATAGTCCCTCTCAAATCCATACCAAATTTGTTAGGGTTTTGCGACAACTTTGCATGACAACTGTTATTCCTATAAATTTTCTCACAAAATCGAATATAGTAGTTACAACACGTTTTTTGTCATGTTTAACTACTTATTTGCGATGAAAACATTTCTCGCCAATCTCTCGCAAACCTAATTTCCCTCGCAATTATCTCGCGGATTTCTAGCAAATCCTTAGCAAATCTGTAGCAATTTTCTCGCAATTTTTCTGAAAAATCTATAAATAGTAGCTGTGAATTCTTGTTCTAGATAATAAAAAACAAAGAAAATAAATAGAAAAACAATAGAGAGAGAAAAATATCTTCAGAACATGAAATATACACATTAGGTGCTTGGATGTACAATCATAAAAATCTGGAGACTGGAGAAGTGACGAAAGAGTATCGGGCTGGATTGCAGGAATTCTTATACCAAACAACAAATCAGCCATTCGCAAGGGAACATGGTAAAATATTATGTCCTTGTAGAAAATGAAAAAATTAGCCATATTTGGATGTAGATAGTATGAAGAGGCATCTTTATAATAGAGGATTTAGATCAAATACTACCTATGTTTTTTTCATGGGGAAGGTGCATCAAGTAGTAGTACGGGTCAGGGAGTAGAACTACAAAAAAATAATGATAATTGTTATGACGATCGTAGGCAAAATATGTTTGTAAATAATACGAGTTATGGGTATGAGCAGCATGAAAATAGGTATCATGATATGGTTAGAGATGTATTTCATGAAGCTACAATTCCTGATAGTAGCAATAAGGAAGAACCTAACATAGCCGCAAAACAGTTTTATAATATGTTAGATGCTGCCAAAGAACCCCTCTACGAAGGATTTAGAGAAGGGTTTTCCAAATTATCACTGGCATCTAGAATGATGACAATAAAAGTGATCATAACTTGAATGAGAAGTGCATCGATTCATGGGCTCAACTAATTAATGAGTATTTACCGGAAGGTAATCTTGCTGCTGAAAATTTATATGAAATTCAGCGGTTAGTTGCGGGTCTTGGTCTACCATATGAAATGATCGATGTATGCGTTGACAACTGCATAATTTTCTGGAAAGATGATGAGAAACTATAAGAATGCCGATTTTGTGGAAAGCCAAGATATCAAGAAAATACAAGAAGGAACCGAGTGTCATACCAACGTATGTGGTACTTACCGATCACAGATAGATTGAAGCGTCTATATCACTCAGAGAAGACGGCTGCGTCAATGAGATGGCATGCCCAACATTCAGTACAAGATGGCGAGATTACCCACTCTTCGGATGCTAAGGCATGGAAACACTTTCACACCATATATCTTGACCTTGCGAGCGAGTGTAGAAATGGTTATCTTGGTCTTTGCACCGATGGATTTAGTCTATTTAAAAAGTTTTTTAAAAAGATATTATTTGATCATTTGTATTTGTTTTTGTAGCTCGCTCGTTGTAATAAAGAGCGCATTTATGATATTGGTTCTATTAAGAAATCTCTAGCATTTGTTCCAGCTTCGTCTTCTTCTACTACCTCTATTAATGTTTATATTAATGAATTTCGAATTTAAATTTTATTTTGTTAAAAAAATAATTATTATAATTTTTAAAATTAAATTATTATTTCTGAATTGTTATAAAATCAAAATATATAATTGATCCCTCGCAAAAGCCTAGGAAGTCTCTAGCTAATTTGCTACAGAACTGCGATGATATGTGTTTCCGTCGCAAAACATTGCTAGAGCTTTGCAAGAGAAATGTTTCGATGCTAATTTGCAAGGAAAAAGTTTCCATAGCTAATTTGCGAGAAAAACAGTCTTCGCAAATTTGCAAAGGATTTGCGAGTACTCTGGGTTCATCGCAAATTTGCGAGAATATTGCGAGGGATTTTACTTTGCGAGTATCGATTTGCAAGGAATTCTCTTCCCTAGCAAATCCCTCGCAAATCACGATTTGTGAGGGATTGGCTAGGAATTTTTCCCTTGCAAATTGACGGTTTTCTTGTAGTGACTCCCTCTTCCACTATTCTTCTGCCACGTATCCTTCTTCACTTCCACGTATCATATTCTTGATCCACCATCAAAATTATCTTGTTCTATTGAACCCACTTGTTTTATTGATCTTTCAAATAGGCAAGTTGTTCAATCGCATATCTATACCATAAATTGTGGTATACAGCCCAACAGAGAAACTATATTGGCCAAAAAACACTTGAAAAATATTTTTAGGTTTCTCATGAAACCAGTAAGCCCAAGACCAAAAGTAATTTCTCTTGATTTAGGTGGATTGTGTGGCAGTTCTAGACTGGACTGGTTAAGGACTATTCAAGCTTATATATGGCAACCATGTAAGTTTTCTAATCATTCATGATATTTCCCACGGAATTTAGATGAATTCATACTTAAAGTCATCAAACCGCAACATAACCCTCGCTTTTGTTCCTGAGTAAGTGGTTCTCCTTTGTCTAGAAAATGTCCTTTAACATCTCAGGTATTAAAACTGGTTTGGTATGCTTGGTTTAATTATTTTTTGGTTAAGATCAAGCGATAAGTACATTTGTATATGTTCTCTCGAGCCATAGTCCGAAAGTTCGCATAACAACCAACAAAAATATTAAGAGCAAGAGAAAGGGACCAACAGTCCTAAAATCCCCCACATAGCTCCATCACTTCCTCCAATCGCCCACATAGCTTCTTCATACTCTCATACGCCCACATAGCCTCTCTCTCATCACCTTGAGTTCTCAAATCTCCCACATATCTCTCTCGAGTTCTCCAATCGCCCACATAGCTTCCCCACACTCTCAAATCGCCCACATGTCTCTCTCGAGTTCTCAAATCGCCCACATAGCTTCCCCACACTCTCAAACCCCCCACATAACTTCCTCACACTCTCAAATCACCCACATAGCCTCTCTCTCTCTCTCTCTCTCTCATCACCATGAGCTCAAATCGCTCATATAGCCTCTCTCTCATCACTCCATGAGCTCAAATCGCCCACATAGGCTCTCTCTCATCACTCTATGAGCTCAAATCGCCCACACAGTCTCTCTCTCATTACACCATGAGCTCATATCGCCCACATAGCCTCTCTTTTATCACTCCATGAGCTCAAATCGCCCACATAGCGTCTCTCTCCTAACAATGAGTCCTCAAATTGCGCACATAGCTCTCTTGAGTCCTCAAATCGCCCACATAGCTCTCTTGAGTTCTCAAATCGCCCACATAGCTCTCTTGCATTCTCAAATCGTCCACATAGCTCTCTTAATTCCTCAAATCACCCACATAGCTCTCTTGAGTTCTCAAATCGCCCACATAGCTCTCTTGCGTTCTCAAGTCGCCCACATAGCTCTCTTGAGTTCTCAAATCTCCCACATAGCTCTCTTGAGTTCTCAAATTGCTCACATAGCTCCCATGAGCTCTCAAATCGCCAACATATCTCCCATGAGCTCTCAAATCGACCACATAGCTTACGTGAGCTCTCATCACCCTAATAAGAGCTATATGGGGATTAGTGAGACTCTAACTATGTTCTCCTATGAATATCAATCAAAATGTCTCTCGTTTCGTCTCAATTAGAGTTTCTGTTGTGATTTGACGATGAAAATAACAATAATTTGTTTTCTTGTAAAATCTCAAATCAATTGTATGCGAGGAGTAATGGTTAACTTAACACCATTGTCATCTCGGTTAAATGATTGGTTTACATCATTCCAAAGGACCAACACTACGAGTACTGAAATCGTATAAATTGGTAATAACTCCAAAGAATAATTGTAAAAACGTTGAAGTCGAAAAACAGCCCGAGAAGGTGTAAAACGCGACAAATCCCCACTTACGATTATAACAAGAAAATGCCCAAAGGATATTGACTGTTTACTCGATTTTGATGTAAGATACATGAGAAAGAAGATAAATGTAAAATTTCTAAGATAAACATGAAGACCGAAGTGATAAGGAAAACTGCCGCAAAGAGATAGACTCGAATCAATGGCAGAAAAGGAAGGGCGGCCGACCTTGGAGGCATATATAAGAGGACCGAGGTGAGGAGCACATAGGACAACAATTTTTGACAGAAAACTTAGCACTTAGAACAATTTAGGAAACTTTCAATTTTGTTCGAGAGTTGTGATTCAACTAGGTCATAAGGTCTTAGGTGGTTAGAACTAGAGAACACGTTGACAGATCTTGCGGCCAAGGCTCTTTCCCCTGTTGTAACGCTCATACGCAGATTCGAAATAAGATCATCCTTACTGTGCTGTCTTTTTCGATTTACTTTACTTCGTCAGTTTTCGTATTTTTGATCACTTGTCGTTGGCTTAGCAGATTTCTGGGACCTCAATGAAAGTTAGGGTTTCTTTGCTTTCTTCCGTTCATTGAAATCAGAAGTAAAAATTTTGGTTCCTACAGTTTGACGGTAGAAAGAGGGGGGTCGGATCAATCTGACTTGCAGCCGCAAAAACGCTTTGTTAAATATGGCTACAGACACCCAGAACAATCAACCAGCTCGCAACGAAAATATCAGCAACGACAACGTTGAAAACACTCCAGCAGGAACGATTATGGGGTCAACGCTAATGCAAACACCGCAGTGTTCGAGGAGATTAAGAAGATGTTCTTGACTCTCGAAAAAGTCCGACGAACATAATAAGCTCACGAGATCTCTAGCTAAATATGTTGAAACCCTAACAGCGAGAACCATGGGTATTTTCCCACGCGGGACTAAAAGTGTCTGAGGTGGAAGAAGGCTCGATTTTCTAACTCCTCTAGATAGGTCTGCTAACACACAAAGAAACCCATCAGGACAGAACCCCGTAACTCCTGTTGTAACGCTGAAAAACATGGAAAATCTTCTGTCTCCCGAACGGAAAACTGAAGAAAACTGAGTCGAGCGAGTCAACTTGGACCCTAGCAATCAATCCGATCATTCGGAGGAAGATGCTGACGTGCATCCAAGAAGGACGATAAGCTAGACAACTCGGAAAAAACTCATCGTTCGATAAACCAATGACATAAGAAGAAGAAAACATCTTTTGGGTAGAACAAGAGGAGTTAGTCTAAAAATAAAAGTCAACTTTGTCTGAATCATATGACAAAAAATCAAAGTCAACCTCGCCTTCTATAGCTCGTGAGATAGATCAACAAAAAATTTGTGGAGGACCGAAAGGAACGTTTGAGAACTATGATGT
The DNA here is from genome assembly GCA_012274485.2 of Sinapis alba. Lineage (NCBI taxonomy): Eukaryota > Viridiplantae > Streptophyta > Magnoliopsida > Brassicales > Brassicaceae > Sinapis > Sinapis alba. Next base: position 29,734 of record MU106417.1, on the reverse strand, counting down.
AAGTTTCATGTTTTGTTTTTTCTAGATTAATTCTTAAATTTGGTGAAATCGTTTTTTATAAAAAAAATAAAACACTACAGGATATTTTGCATTTCGCAAAATTAGTGTTGTTGCGATTGGAAAGATATCTCTCCAAGCTTATTTGGATAAACCGGCGCTAGATATGGATAGCTTTGAAAGCTTGGATATTCTTCAGTGGGGGAAACATAATACTCATAGGTATGGAGATTTTCCAGCAATGGCTTGTGATTTGCTTAGTATTCCTATCACAACAGTGGTTTCAGAATCTTCCTTTAGCATCGGTTCGCGAGTTCTTAACAAATATAGGAGTCGGTTACTTCCAAAGAATGTGCAAGCGCTGATATGTAGTAGGAATTGGCTTAAAGGATTTGAAGCTTATGAACATGGTAAATTATTCACATTTTATCATATATTTAGGTACCATGTTATTTAAAACTAATAAATTTCTATTTTTTGATATTTTCAGAAGATGAAATGGATGGTGAAGAAGATACACTACCATCATTTGAATCCACTGTCAGTGATAGAAGTTGAAGAAGAATAAACTTGATTTTTATTTTTAATTTGGTGTTTTTCTTTTATTTACATTATTGAATTTGTGTGTGCTCTTTTTCCCTTATAGGATTTTGTCCCAATGGGTTTTCCTGATAAGGTTTTTAATGAGGCCACGATACTTTGTTAGATTTGGATTTGGTGTTCATTTGATTACATACATTCACATATGTTTTTTTCACTTCGATTTGATTACTTATATTCAAGAAATTACATTCAAATAATAATTTTGAAATGAGGACTGAGACGTTTGGGTGATGCTATCTTGTAAATTTTTTGCAAAACATCTTTTAAACAATTGTTTGTTGCTGGAAATGACACACTATGTTACATGGAACACAACATAATGAGACGTTTGGGTGATGCTATCGTGCAAAAACTTTACAAAACATCTTCTAAACATTTTTTTGTTGCAGGAAATGACACATGTATGTTACATCGAGCACAAGACAGCTTTTGAACGGTGACCCGCGGGCTTGACCCGCAAAGGCCTGTGCAATAGGCGGGCCAGGATTGGTCAGTGCTTCTCGGTACCGCGTCCTGCGATGGGCCAGCCCGCTGTGACCCGACTGAACTTAAGCCCGCGGCAGGGCGGGTCATTTGGACGCGGGAGAGCTCGTTTGCCATCTCTAGAGTTAGCCAAGGAGCAGGCATAAAGCACTTGCAGAAAACGCAGACAAGCTTGGAAAACTGTGGCGATGACCTTGATGAGATTCATGATCTTCGTGAGTATGTCGCAAAAACGGCTGCAGAAGTAAAAGCGGTGAAATCACAAATTTACCATGCTACCAATGCCGCACCTTAGATCAACAGACTTCTCGAAGAAGCTCGGAAAACTCAATTCACCTCTCGTATCACGGAGACGTTTGTTCTCAGACCCTGAGAAGATTAAGATCCCTACGTATAATGACACCTTTGATCCCAAGGCGCATCTGCAATCTTTCCAGATCACGATGGGAAGGGTAAAACTCATGGAGCATGAAAGAGACACAGGCTACTGCCTCCTCTTCGTCAAAAATCTCCAAGGAGCTGCACTCGAATGATTTTCTTGCTTAAAGCAAAATTTCATCAGAAACTTCTGTCAACTCTCCTTGGTGTTTCTCAAGCAATACATTCATGTTCATGGGCAAAGCTTCCTCACACTCTTAAATCGCCCACATAGACTCTCTCTCATCACCATGAGCTCAAATCACCCACATAACCTCTCTCTCATCACTCCATGAGCTCAAATCACCCACATAGCCTCTCTATCATCACACCATGATCTCAAATAAACCACATAGCCTCCATCTCTCTCATCACTCCATGAGCTCAAATCGCCCACATAGCCTCTCTCTCTCATCACACCATGAGCTCAAATCGCCAACATAGCCTCTCTCTCTCATCACTCCTTCAGCTCAAATTGCCCACATAGCCTTTGTGTCTCTCATCCCTCCATAAGCTCAAATTGCCTACATAGCCTCTCTCTCATCATTATGAGCTCAAATCACCCACATAGTCTCTCTCTCATCACTCGATGAGCTCAAATCGCTCACATAGCCTCTCTTTCCCCCCCTCTCTCTCTCATCACCTTGAGTCTTCAAATCGTCCACATAGCTCTCTTGAGTTCTCGAATCGCCGACATAGCTCACTTGAGTTCTCAAATCACCCACATAGCTTTTATTGGGGTCAAAAACGGTAGTCTCAAAATCAACGTCCAATATTGCCATTCAGATTCTTTTGGAAAAACCTTTCGAGATAACTTCAAAAAGATCTAGGGAACAAGCTTCAAAAGGACAAAAGAGTACACATGATCATCAGGCAAGATCCATGGCTTAATCCTTCCCGCCCTAGGGCGGGCATGATCCAAAAATGGTCAACCCCACCCCGCCCTAGGTTGGGCATGATCTGCGGGTTAATCCTCCGCACCCCAGGGCGGGCACGACCCATGATTCGATCGCGGACATGAACCGCGGCTTAATCCTACCTGCCCTAAGATGGGCACGATCCATGGTTTGGTCCACCCCGCCCTAGAGCGGGCGGGACCTGTGGTTCGGTCCACCCCGCCCTAAGGCAGGCACGATCTGAAGCCAGTCCAGCCCGCCCTAGGGAGGCAAAGATCCGAAGCCAGCCCAACCCGACCTAGGGTGGGCAAGATCCAATGCCAGTCCATCCATCCCTAGGACGGGCACGATCCAAAGACAAACCAAGCCAGCCCTAGAGCGGGCACAATCTGAGGCCAGTCAAGCCCGCCTTAGGGCGGGCACGATCCAAAACTAGTCAATCCTGCCCTAGGGCGGGCACAATCCAAAACTAGTCAATCCCGCCCTAGGGCAGGCACGATCCATCAAGCTTTTCTGTCTCAGGGCATGCATGGGGTTATCCCTTGCAGTTTTGATCAATTCGTTCCTTGTCTATTCTCGATTGAATTTACTGTTGAAGTTTGCCCTCATAAGGGCCCTATGGGGCTTATTAGGACTCTCACTGTGTTCTACTTTGAATCTCAATCAAAATGTCTCTCTTTTTGTCTCAAATGGAGTTTTCATTTAGATTTTACTATGAAATTAACAAGGATTTGTTTTCTCATAAAATCTTGAATCAATCATATGCGAATAGTAATGGCTAACTTAACACCATTGTTATCTCGGTTAAATGAATAGTTTACATCTTCCCAAAGGACCAACACTACGAGTACCAAAATCGTATAAATTTGTAATCTCTCTGAAGAATAATCATAAAAACATTGAAGTCAAAAATGGCCCGAGAAGGTCTAAAACATGACAAAACCATACTTACGATTAAAACGAGAATATGCTCAAAGGATAATGACAGTTTACTTGATTTTGATGTAAGATAAATGGGAAAGAAGGTAAATGTAAAACTTTCAAGATAAACATGAAGATCGAAGTGATAATGGAAATTGCTGCAAAGAGATAGACTCGAATCAAGGGTAGAAAAGGAAAGGCTGTCAACCTTGGAGGCATATATAAGAGGAGCCGAGGCGAGGATCACATGGGACATAAATTTTTCACAGCAAACTTAGCACTTAGAGAAATTTAGGCAACTTTCGATTTTGTTAACAAGCTGTGACTCAACTAGCTCTTAAGGTCTTAGGTGGTTAGAACTAGAGAACCCACTGACAGTTCTTGCTGCCAAGGCTCTTTCACCTTTTCAAAATAAGATCATCATTACTTTTCTCTTTATTTCAATTTACCTTACTTTGTTTGTTTTCCTGTTTTTGATCACTTGTCGTTGGCTTAGCAGATTTCCGGGACTTCAAGGAAAGTAAGGGGTTCTTTGCTTTCCTTCGTTCATTGAAACCAGCAGTGCAAATTTCGGTTCCCACAATATGTCCTTATTGAAGGACAACAAATCCACTATATCCTCCTATAATCTAAATATCCCTCCCTTCTCATTTAAACAAGACAATTGGGAGTTTAGCCCCATCCAAATTTAAAAAAAAAATGAAAAAATATGGGTGAGCTCAAATGGTGAACGCTCGAAGCAACCTCAAGTGCAATTTCTCAAGCTCTGACACCCAACGTGACCTCCCTCCCAGCTCGAGAGATCCACCATTTGGAACTTTAAATCCATATGGTGAATGTAATTATTTATAGTGTTGCCGATCTCCGGAAAAAAGTGGGAAATTATATTTGATTAGATTTAGTTATGCAAATTTCATTGGATGTTGTAGCATGGTTTGTGGGTCGATTGGGATATTAAACTAGTAACAATTAGTTGTATTAGTTGAATTTTGGCGAACTGAATGTGGATTAAAAATCAATTATAGTACTTGCGAGAAGACAACTAGTAAAAATAGTATTACTGATAATTATAGTATAACAAGTAAAACTAGTAACAAATGGGTTATATTGGTTGAATCTTAGCGAATTGAATGTAGATTAGAAAATCAATTGTAGTTCTTCCGATAGGACAACTAGTGAAACTAGTCTTACTGATAATTATAGTATAACAAGTAAAACTAGTATTACGAAATGAAGTTGCATCTTACGAATTTGTAAACCATTACTTTGTTATGCACATTGGATTGTTTACAATTGTTCGTTGGTAGGTTAGGGATTATAATGGGTACAACTATGAACAACGTCAACATACATTTTAAATGCAATAGTCATATGTATAGTTTAATGTTGAAGATATCAACATAAGACATAACTCTGCCAATGCTAGAAGCAATGATATGCAAAAAAAGTCGTGTTAGATGAAAGTACAATGAAATTGAAATTGAATTACATTTCACTTCTAGTGGGCTGTGAGAAACAGTTTAGTATTTCTGATGACTAGGATCTTGGTGTTTATCTAACGTCCATTGACAAAGAGAATCGAAGATGTATTTTGTATGTTGAGAATCGAAGATGTATTTTGTATGTGGAGGAGGTCATCACTATCTTTGATTTGAATTTGAAGTTCTGTTTTATTTGGACAATTATGTAAAACTGGTTTTTCTTAGTGTAATACTACTAGTTATGTGAATAATTGGTAATAATGGTATTCCTACAACTACTTCTTTAAATTTCTTTTCTTAAAAACCAATTATACTCACAATTTGAAACATATGTTGTCGAATTTAATTAACTTTAAAATTAGGAAAACAAGATTTTGTTGGAAAAAGGAAAAATATATCATATTAGTTTACAATCAAATAAGCTACACAACATACTACATATACTTTAATTTAAAGTCACTTTGTAAAATAATTGACAACTTAAGATGAAAAAGTTACAATAATATAGTTTGACAACATTTTATTGTGTAAAACATTGAGAAACATATGTAGATCGACTTATATTGACTGTAAAATAGGGAAAATAAATTTAAGTGTATGTAATACTAATTTAATTGACAACACCGAAAGTATAACTATTTTAAGTTTCATACAACTATTATCTACTGGATAATTAAATTTTTGGCGGGATTTTGAAAATTTTGGTGGACTTTCAAAATTTTGGCGGGATTTGGAACTGATTAGGCATGTTGTTATCTTGCAGTGCTCTCTGCTGTTCAATCCCAGTGATTATATCGGCAACGATTTTTTCAGGGAATGCAGCTGCCTGTTTTTGAATTAATTGGCATTTAGCTTCGTACGCACAACCCTCATGATCTCACAAGACTCCTTTCTCATCGGCCTTGCTAATTATGATTTTAGACATCTTTCCTTTCCTCTGGGTGGCGTCGAGCGATGCTGATATGGCGTCGATCAACGCTAACCCTCGAAAGTACGAGTTCTGTCTCATAGAGTACATGTTTCCACAAGTAGATGGGAAAGAACTTATTAGTAAAAAAAAACAAAAAACTAGACTAAACTTTAAACTAAATTTAATGGCAATAAGAAAGAGTATTTGGCAACACCGCCAAAGTTGATATGCTCAAATTACCTTGAGCAACTCTTTCAAATAAGAGATCAATCACAATACTTAAGGATCGAATCCACAAGGACTCTATGATTGCACAATATACTATATTTTTCTAGTTAAGATAGACAATAATGGTAAAAAAAATAAACAAAAGTGAGTAATTGTAAATTATCAGAATGAGGGGAGCTAGACTTGGGAGAAATCGTATGTACAATAGAAATGCAAACTAATATATTATCAGAGATTTATTTAAGAAAATGTTCTCGAACTCAAACTCATATAATGATCAATCAACTATGTCTGCAAAGATCATTTAATGTATAAACTCTAGAATTTCAACGCTTGTTGCGAATTCATATACTTTAGACAAGCATTAAACCCAAGTTTGATATGTTCACTAAGAACTTTGACCAACTCTCGATGTGCCTAATCATTTAGTTTATCTAGGTTTGGTTGAAATAAGTGACCATGCTCTTGCGTGTCTCAATTATCTTCAAATAAACCAGATGATGAACCAATTAATTTCCCTAGCAATTCTATCATTTTAACAATTCATTTGATGACCCTTGAAGAACCCTAAATCTAACAAGATTAAATACTCAGACATATGCATAAAGAACATCATAGATATCTGAATAAACTGCATGAATAGAATAGAGTAATAAAGGGAGTTCAAAATCTTTTCTCTGAAAGAGTTCAGATCTATCTCTCCAATCCTAATCTCTCTGTTCCAAAATGAAGCTTAACCTAAACAGTGGCTGTAAAATAAAATAATACAAGTTAAACACACCCAGGGGTTTCTTTGCAAATAAGGAAACTTCTAGACAAAATTGCAATTCTTGAAAGTCAAGACGGGATCTCCATTCTGCATTGCCGTTGATCGACGCCATGGAAGCGTCGATCGATGCTCACATCATATCTTGACTCTCCTTTCTACACAGCTACATGTTTTCTTTACTGTAAGCTCAGTTTTGCTCCATAATCACCAAAGTGCTCCAAAACGCATCTAGGCCTGTAAATGTCCTAAAATAGATTTGAAGTACATAATAAAGACTCTAAATCTGGCCTATAATATGACATTAATGTGGCAAATTTTGGGACCTTTCAAGTCTTATGGACATGTTGCAGGTTCCTCACAAAGCAACACGAGGAAACCCATTTTCTCTGGCTTACGAAATAGAGGCAGTCATACCCGCTGAAAGAGCTAAACCAAGCGTAAGGTCAAGCGTATGCACCCTAAATTCCAAAAAACGAGAAAATGTTAAGAGATCATGTAAGACCCCGACTCGGCCGACTAGGCCGCGGTCAATGCCTCACGTCACTCGGTCCATTCCCAGACCGAATCTCCTAATTTTTCAGTCTTTCCTTTTATAGTTTGACCTTAAGGCGAGGGTATACTTAGATCTTAGCTAAAGACTACCTTAGTCATTTCCTAGCTTAGATCATTTCAACCTATACACAGCGGAATAATATTTACTTATCCATTGGTCTAAAACAATTATTACACTTGTCTGGTCGAATCACCCCAGCTAATGGTTAGTATACTCCACTACCAGCTAGCTCCAAGGTGGATCTTGAACCCAAACCAAGTCATACAAATCCGAGGTTCCATTCCCCTAACCATTCTATCTAGATCTAAGCAAACAATTGCTAGACCTTATCTTTTCCACATCCACGGAGCTTGTTAGCTCATTTTCCCAACTGACTTAGCTGTTTATCTGGCTCATCCAGCTAGCTGAGCTTAACCACTTCACTTGAGGTTCCATTTACTCTTTTCCAGCTGACCGAGCTGCGAGGTAGCTTTGCCCAGCTTCCCGTCTACTCGTACAACTCTCTTATACGTGCATAAACCCTTCCCTTTGGTACTTAGTCATTCAACCAACCATCCCCTCATACTAAGTAACCTTTGGGAAGTCTTAGGTACATTTCTGGCCACTTTCAAAAGTGCTCCAAAAATTAATTAAAGTTCGCTAAAACTCCTGAAAAATCTCCACTAAGAGATTCCTATAATCGAAATCCAATGAATCTATCCATACCATATAGATCTCGACCATGAACAATACTGCCAAGGCCATGGACCTCATTCCTGAACCGGCCAAGGCCATGGTTCAGTGCCCTCCATGTCTTAGGCGTACGCTCCTCTGGAGACAAGTCCTCTCATGGACTAATAATTCCCATCAGATCCCAATTCAATCAACCAACCACCCCACATGACTCAGAACTGATAAGTCTTCACACATACCTAACCGGCCATGGAACCATGTCCCAATGAAACCGATCAGTCTTGCTGTTACAACCGGTGCATCCTTTGATCAATCAGATCAGCCACCTTGATACATAATCTAAGGATCAGGTCGTCCATCCTTGCCCATTATCAGCTCACACACAGCCTTCTTGTACAAGCACACCAGCTCAATACTTGTGGTCCATTCCAACAAGTACTAGCCTTACTCATCTCCTTTGCTTGCTGTTGGTTCTAGACGAGTTGGACCTTGCACTCCACATGGTTCCAATTATACTAGGACTCCCATGTGACTCCTCAATGGGCCGGATCAATGGTTCACACCATGATCGAACCCAACAACAATCCATGATCCATCATGGATCACTATCCAATGAATATCATCTAACTATCATCCCACATGGATGAGTTAGATCAGCAATGATCTGCCTCTTCTCTCAGGGTCCTGGATCCTTAGTTTATATCATAATATATAGTCTTCAAGGGGCGTGCCATACTTTGCCTTAACCACACCACAAGAGACAGAAATATAACTAGAAAGTAATTGTAAACATGTTACCTTATCAATGATGATTGTAGATCTTGTGTCATCCCTTATCATGAACGGCCATACTTCTCTTGATTACACCTCTATCAATCCTTATCATGTACTTACAGTAATGATAAGATTCATTCAAGGGTCGTGCCTTTCTTCCCATCCATGGAACTCCCATGAAACCAGTTTCTGCAATGCATCCACCTTCAAGGCTGTTCATGCCATTGAGAGTGAAGTCCGGTCTTCTCCCTTCTCTCCTGGATATTTGTGTGTATTCCCAAAACACAGAGGAATCCTAGTATGTGATCATCTATTATCAAACTCCATCAAAGGGTCGTTCACAACTTCCCTTTTGATTGCCCACAAAACTGCCTCCTTGCTGCCTTCACACCAATTTCGGTATTGGATTGTTTAATCCGACCATACCTTTGTTTTTCTCTGTTTTTCTTTGTGTTTCAGGAAGTTGGAACAAGTCCTGGCATTAGTCCTGTATCCATACTGGCCGGTCTTTCCTTCTCACAAGCAATCCTTCTTGTCGGATTCACCAAACAATCAATATCGGCCTTGTTATGGCCGATCTCTCTCTCTCTCTTTCTTCTCTTGTCTCTCTGGAAATTTCTCTTTGTTTCCAATGAGTAAATGCTAGAAATTTTCGTGTACAGCCCTTTATATTTATAGAGGAAGGCGTGGATAACTGCCCTGGCCGAATGGGTGCCATTTGGTAGGCGAATGGGCACCTCTTGCTCCCTTCACACCCCATCGACCATAACTGCTTCCCTTGCCATCCCTTGGACAGTAACTGTCCCCTGGCAGATCCCCCATGATCTTAGATCCAATCCTCAGCCCTGGACCGAGCATATGGGCCACCTGATCCATTGTCCCAATGGTCGGACCACACTGCCCATCCACCTGACCCGACCACAGCCCGGACTGGTCCAACTGCCCAAGGCCCGAACACTCCTCCTAGCTAAGATGAGCTGATTGCTAGCTTCCTCAGATGGGTGAGCTAGTCCACCAGATCCAGTGAGCTGACCTACACTGTGTGAGCTACCTTGAAGCTCCACCTAGCTGGTTGAGCTTCATCCGGACCTTGTCCGCTACCAGATCGCTCGTGCAACTCTTTTGAGCTTGCCTCTTCCTTGTTTTGGTTAAGTTCCAATTATCTGATTCCCTTAACCACTTTTTGGACCATGACACGCTTGTGTTTAGGTCATATGACCTGACTGATGCGTCTCCTCGCACCATGATCCATCTGGGCGATCCTATCCAGGATCGTGGATGCTACAGATCAACTCAATTTTATCGACACATCGAGAAAAGACTCTGATCCAAATTCTAAACTATGAAGACGCAACGACTCACTACTAAAAGTTAGACATCAACAATTTGTAGTAGGCGCCCTAGTGGTACAAAAAGCTGTCAACGATAAAGTACAAAAAGGTACCGGAAAGCTAGAGATCAACACTGAGGGTCCCTACCAAAGTAGTTCGCCCCGACATCTATGAAATCTTTGATGACAAATTGAATGTACCATTCCCGAGGTCATGGAATTCCTACAACCTCAATATCAACTAACGAACAACGTCTTGGCTTGATCCCTTAGCAAGGTATGTAAACAGATCTACCCAAGATCACATCCACCTCATTTTCCCACGATCTCATTACTTCGCTCGTAAATATTGTGGGCATGAAGTAACAGTATTGGATTTCTCACAAATTATGTTGCCAAGCTGCCCAAATTTTGCTCTCGAGCTCAGTACTTCCCTAGAAAACACTGCAGCGGTAGAAGGAACTACACAAAATTTCTTACAAAAGTACATAAGTAATATTCACAAATTATCAAAATTCGCACTCCCGCCTCGATACTTTATATTTTTTTGATACTCAATAAGGATATCTTTTCAAGTTTCCATTCTATAAGTAACATCCATGGGATTGTTCGTAAATATCTTTAAAAAGCAATTGTCATGTAGTCCAAAATCAGGTAGTTGAAAGACACTTCATTCATTAAAATGACAGCCTTACAACCATATAAATCCGAACGAAACTCAAAAAGTTTCTAAATAATGGCTAACTAAAAATGAAAAACACCTTCAAACAAACGATAGTGAAATAACTCGAAGTAAATAAGAGAGCAAGAAATATCTTATATGAATCTGATAGCGAGCGTACAACAGGTAAAAGCCTCGGCCGTCAAAGCTGTTGACGAGTTCCCTAGTTTTAACAGCCTAAGAATTTAAACCCTAGTTGAGTCGAAGCTCGATTACAAAGAAGAAAATTGCTAAAAATTTCTCTGAGTGCTTAGTTGCCAAAAGATTATGTCTCCATGCGTTATGCCTTGACTCTTCTTATATACAGCTCCAAGTTCGGTCGTCTTTCCTCTTATTCCCCGATTCGAGTTTATCTCTTCCGAAAATCTTCCTTATCTTCTCGATTTTCATGATTATCTTGGAAACTTGACATTTATCGTCTTTTCCATTTGTTTCCTGCAAAAACTAAGTTAACCGGCATCATAATTGGGCTCATTCTTGTCTGGAATTGTAAATGGGCTCATTTCACGTTTTAGGCCTTCTCAGGCTATTTTTTGAATTTAAGCATTTTTACGATTTCTTTCGGAGAAATCGTCTTTCATACGAATTGGTTCTCGTATGTTGAGGTAATGAAAACCAACCGTATAGTCAAGATATCATTGGTGTTAAGTTAACCTTTATCGTTTTTGTACGATCGATTTGAAATTTTACGAAAAACAAGCTTTCACAGTTTTTATCGTAAAATTTCAACGATAACTCTAATTGAGGCGAAACGAGAGTCAGTTTGGACAAGAGTTCAAGAGGGAAAATTTTGTGATCACGTTGAGCTGATGTGTCCCAGCCTCATCTCAGGGAGTAGAGACAAAGGGGGTCCATCCCCGCGTCATGGCGGGGTGGAATGGGTCCAGGAACATCGTCCCCGCCTAATGGCGGGTGGAAATAGGTCCGTGAACATCATCCCTGACTCATGGTGGGATGGAATGGGTCTGGGAACGTCGTCCCTGCCTCATGGTGGGGTGGAAATGGATCCGGGAGGTCTTCCCTGCCATGTGACAGAGTGGAGTGGTTTTTGTGGGATCGTCCTTGCCTCATCGCGGGGTGGATTGGTCATCTGTGGGCTCATACCCGCCTCATGGTGCGGTGGACTGGTCGTCTGGGAGCAACGTCCCCGCCTCATGGTGGGGTAGATGGAAGGAGGGAGCTTGTCCCCGCCTCATGGCGGGGTTGATGGGAAGAGGCAGCTCGTCTCCGCCTCATGGTGGGGTGGATGGCGTCCAGGAGCTCGTCCCCGCCTCGTGGTGGGGTGGATTTGAAGGAGCTCGTCCCCGCCTCATGGCAGGGTGGATGGTGTGGTCGACCTTTGGATGGGATGCGAGGAAAAGGATTAGGTATGGACGAGACATGGTTGCATGGAAGATGACAAAAGTCCGGAGACAATGCTTAATCGTTTTTTGGGAGCTGTTTATTTAAAGATTGAGTGATATCTCTCGAGAACTTGCTGTTTCAAATTTTTTACGAATCTCACAAAGTTTTTTTACTTTACTCGAAGAAACTTATCTACGGTATTTGACATACATTAATTTTGTCATGACCGTTTTTGACCCCAACAAGCCTCGACATTGAGTCTTGTCACACCCCTCCTCAACTTATCAATATCATCTTTTTGATAAACATAATGTATCCTCCCTTGATAGAGAGCAATCAGATGATTGATCGCCTTGATAAGCTGCATATAAGGAAGAAATAAAAATATGAATATACCCTAAAGTCAAAAGCCTCAATCATCACTAATCTTAGCTGAAGCAGCGCTCGCAGCCATGTAATCCTCCCACTCGCTCATGTTTCCGAGGGCAGGTAACTGGCACCCCACTTCCTTATAGTGATAGAAAATATTTTGTGTTCCCTTATCAATCATCAGTAATCAGATAATCTGTGGCATGATCAAAACATCACTAAAGCGGTTGACCACCATGGGAGTTCAGGCGAACCTCACCACATCCCTTTTTCACCTGAGAATGGCTTTCCTCGCCGGCCTCCTTCGTCGCCCCTCCAGAAATTGACGAAGGTTCGTTGGCCATCAAACTCACCATAGCTAGTGAGGTGATTGTTTCAGCAGCACTGGCTAAGGGCACGACGATGGAACACCCCCAGTCACATGATCAGCGTCAGTAGCCGGACTTTTTATTGCCTCTTTATAACTAACGTAACTTATCATGGACAAGCTCTATTCGACCTCGCAATCTCCCTGCAACTCGCTCACAAAATGTGGCTTTCATGGCATTATATCTGGTGGATCACGCGAAGAGTTTTGTGGGAGAAATATGGACAGCTCTTCTGTCGAAAATATCAAAATTGTGTTCCTTCTCTCGAGGTAAGAAGGAAAAGGTCTCATTGGTTCCTTTCTCCAACTTAAAAATCGATAGAAGTTCTTGAACAGCCAACAAAATCATTTTTTCTCTCACAGCGAGTCCAATCACCACTCAAATAAATTTCAATGGCATTTGAGGAAAAGCAAAACCAAACTCACTCATAGCTTCAAGTACGAAACGAGGAATTGAAAAGGAGAGCCCGCACGCATCAAAATATGCTAAGTGTGCGCAGAAGAATCCTGACTTACTTTTTCTGGAGAACTGACCGTTCCACTATAATAAGTTTTACTTTTGACAAAACTTTGTCTGTCGAAAAAAATAGATCATCCTCTGTTGTACGCGACCGACGAGGATGAAGACTGAACGTGTATATTCTTCTTGATGAAAACATTTAAAGAGTATTATCAAAAAATATTCATTGCTAATGGAAACATTAAAATCTCTCTGAAATATGATGAAAGGGAATTATTATTCAAGAGCACTCCTAAATAAAGAAATGTACATATTTTTTTCACGAAAAGACTCGATTAGTATATGTATAGACCAAAAGGTCGCATTTATAATCCTAGTATTACTCTCGCATCCATCAAGAGATATATAGACTTTATTTCCAGAGAAACAAGAAACAACCAAATTGGAAGACATGAGATCCCCTCCCATCTTAACCATTGATATTGTTAAGATAAACGAACGAAAAGTCTAGCATGTAACAAAAATAACTACCAAAGAATACACCGAACTGAAAGGTACGAGATCAAAGTCCAGCTCTTGATACAGATTATGTGATTCGAGAGAATTGACTTGTTGTCTTTCACCGAATAGCAGACTTTGGCATCCAAAGATTTACACAGAAAAAAAAAACTGCAACAACAAAAATATAAATCAATATGTTCCAGAAAAATCTGGGATCATGTGTAGAACCTCGTATCATACGGATTATGGGATTCGAGAGAACTGACCTTCTGTCTTTCATCGAATAGTACTCTGGCGTCCAAAGACTTACACAGAAAAACCTACAACAACGAAAATATAAATCAAAATGTGCTCATTCACTCTTAATTTATTTTTACTTATTTTTATTTGTAAATTTGAAATTGGTATAAAAACCTAATGACATGTGTAAATCCTGCATCGGCTGCTTCAGTATTTTCCCCCATCAACACTAGGCCTGGAACGGATCGGGTATCCAGGGTATTTTAAGGTATCCGGATCCGGATCCTTATCCGGCGGATCCATGATTTTATTATCCTTATCCGGATTTGGGGTTCTCGGATATCCGGGTGTCGGATATCCTCCTAAAAATTCTAATATCCGGCGGATATCCGGATCTGGATTAGGATCCTTAAAATAAATAAAACTAATATTAAAATATACATATAAACATAAACAATAATTTAAAAATAAAAGTAATATAGTATTTTTAATTATTTCTAAGTATATTATTACAAAATTTATACTTATATAATATTATAAAAATAAAAATATAACAAATAAAATTAGTTAATACATATATATTACTATTTTGAAAGAATTATTAATAAAATTACGGATCCGGATATCCAGACTACAAAATCAAGATATCCGGATCCGGATTCGGTTTTGACGGATCCAACGTTTTACTATCCGGATCCAGATTTGGCCCATTTGGATATCCGGATTTTCGGAGCGGATCCGAATCGGATCTCGGATCGAATCTGGATCTCGGATAAAAGTCTTAGGCCTAATCAACACCAGTCCAAAGATGAAACTTTGTCAATTAATTGGCTGGGAAAAATGCTGAATTGATAACATTTACACATGATTTTACCTCGTTAAAGCCCAAATAAGACTTACTGAATTGATAACATTTACTGGATCCACTATTATGTCCATAGGGCTACCTCATAGTTCGAGGTAGTAAATTCCAGATCAAGTGGATAACAACTAAAACCATGTCACCTCATAATCAGAAGGTTACATAATGATCCAAGATCTTCAGAGGAATGTATGGCACATACACTTTAGATACTGGAACAAGTTCAGGAATATAAAACACAAGCCAAAACCATTATTTAAATACACTTTTCTATTTATTCATTCACAACATTTACTGTTTATTATATATATTTCAAACAAATTATTTCAATGTTTTACTCATGAATATTATTTCCCACCATTTTCTAACCGGAACTTTTATTATTTCAAATTATGTTGCGCATTTTTACTCTCTTACTTTACAAGCCAAATATGTCATATATACAAATTTTGTTTAGTACATTTATACTATTAGAAGAGAATCTTTCTAAAAAGCTTCAGTATAATGTTGTTGGATCTAATAGTTTTTTTTGTTGGACCTAATAGTTATTAACGTTACATGTTTTATTTTATATTTTCCTTATTATTCTTATCTTATGTTCTTCAAATATTATAGCATACATTTCTAATGCCATCATGTTGTCAAAATAAATCGTGCCTTTCGATTTCGTCCAACTTTCTAGTTTTAACTAAATCATTTTGTCTGTATTAAATTACTCTTACAAATAACAATATATATATATATATATAGTTCAATTAAAACATGTACATGAACTACATCTATATTATTAAAACGGAAGCACTAAAAAAATCTACTTATAAAACGTTATAATTGGACCATAACATTTATTTAACTTCCAAATATTTCTCATACAACTAACTAAGTTATAATTAAATATATACCCTAATGTGCATTTTAATATTTTCAATATAACAATATTTATAAAAATTATTATTAAGTATATTTTTAAAATTTCATTTAATAATATAATTTATTTTTAAATTTAAATATTATTTTAAATATTAAATTTTAAATAAGAAAATTCGTATATAATATTACATAGTATTATAAATGAATATTAACTCATTTTGATTTATAGGATAATGAATAACATTTCTATAATATTTATATATACATAATTTATATTTATAATTAAATTACTGCATCAATTAATAAATGTAAAATGACTTAATCCATTTATTAACTATATTATAAATTAGAAAAATACAATAATTGCATATACAAAGTAACATATATTCATTGATAACATACTTCAACTTACTAGAAAAACTAAAGTAAGATATTTAAACTAATAGATAATTTTATATTTTACATATTTAAATTAAAATACTAAAAATGATTCAATATATTATCAAGTATGAGACAAGTTGAAGTGACATATAATTATTTATCATATAATAAAATAAATTTTGATCAATATAAAAATTAAAAATAAATTCATGTTATGATTTAAAGGTTTGAAATATAAACAAAATTAAGGGAAAACTGAAAAATGAACACTCTCAACTTAAGTTTGTCCCAATAGTTTTCATCATTCTTATTCACGATTTCTTTCATGTTTAATACATTTTTTGATGTCAACATTAATTTGTAAATGCGTGACGAATCTCATCATCCTCATAGAGTAATGGATTTGTGACATAACTTAAATCCTTATGAAAGGATCCCTGGAGCAGGATATACAAATCATAAAAGTGAACACTCTAATTAAAACACCAAACTTGAATCCAAATAAACTATTTGATTATAATGGCACTCCAGAAAATTATATATATAGATCTATAAAACACATGAACCATGAAGACTGATTATGAGCTATACTAAAATTTTCTATGTACACTAATATTAATAATATAAAATATTTCAAATAGATTTCGATGTTATCTATCATATTAAGTGAAATATATTCAGCCCTTAAAAATAAGAAGAATATAAATACTAACCTCTAAATTTATATATATATATATATATATATATATATATATATAGTAACAAACAATTAATATCTTATATGAAGTTTATTATGGATATTTATCAACGAATTTAATCATATAATATATATTTTAAAAATTCTAAGAATATTTTTTCAAATAATTATGATGAAATTATAATTCTAAAAAAGTGATTTGTCATGTATCATCACCATATTGATTTTTTAAAAATAATAATGATTTACATACTAAGAATGATGACATGGTTTGAAGTTAATTATAACATTACGGGTTTTCATGTACCATATGCATAAATAATATTTTAAATATAAATTATTTTTTAAACTAAATTTTAATAGAATTAATAATTTAGAAGATTTATTAAACTTATCTTTACATTGAGTCATATATTTAACTATAGTTTTAAATATATATATATATATAATATTAATATTATATTTTGATAATTATATACGTGAAAAAAAAAATCTTAATTTTATAGAATTTGATTTAATATTTTAACAAAAGAAATAGATAAAAAAAAAATTCCATGATTATACATTTAAATATATACATATATATTATTAAATTTAAATTAAAAATATTTATTACCTTAAATTTTATATATTATAAAAATAATAAAATCTAAAATTTTAACTTTTGTATATAATTCAAACTTTAAAACTTTTATTTCTTCAAATGATACATAAAGACACCTAATTAATAATATAAAATGACTCAAAACTTGAAGTCAATTGTAAAATCAACCCAAACTTTTTTGAAACTTTCACTTTTCATTTTCATCCTAGAATTTTGGATATCTCACGAAAATACCATTACTTTATTTATTTATTTTTTTCAAAAATGATTGTATTATCATATCATCTTCATCTTCATCAAGTATTTACAATATTGTCATTGGCTTCAATTCACCAACCAACATAAACAACCAATTTGAAGCTTCTAATACTTCTAAAGATAGATTTTGACTTTCCTTTTTTATTTCTTATGCATAAAAAACTTTATCTCTTTTACTTTCTCTCTTTATTCATCTAAAAAACACAAAGATTTGATTCGAAATTTTGTAAGGTTCATAGAGCCATTTAAGCTTATGATTCTTGGTCATTAACGAGTGGGTCGCTCAACTTGGTCATTTTATGTGGTATTGGAGAAGCTACACAAGTTATCTCAGTGGTAAAGGTATGAAATCGATTTTTTTACCCAGATTTGTTCGTCCAGAAGACCTCCACATAAGTCTTCTCGTTGGAGAAGACTTATATGAAAGTCTTCTGGTCAAAGCACAAGTTAGTTTTACAATTAACTTTCTTTGTGTCTTTTTGAAACAACTTATATGGAAGTCGGAAGACTTCCTAGAAGTCTTCCAAAATTTCTTTGTTAACAAAAAAAACAGGAAGACTTCGTGGAAGTCTTCTAGAAAAAACATGTTTGTTTTGCAATTGACCGAATTGTGTCAGAAATTTGACATTCCTAGAAGATTTACTCTGGGAACTATTCAAGGAAAGTCTTCTCAACTTTCAAAATTAAGTCTTCCAACCATTGGTGTAAGTCTGCTTAGGTTACTTTTGTAATTAACAATAAAAACTTAAAATAATTAATTTTAACCAGAAGACTTCCAGGGAAGTCGTCCGCCGGAAGACTTCCAGGAAAGTCGTCCGCCGGAAGACTTCCAGGAAAGTCGTCCACTGGAAGACTTCCAGGGAAGTATTCTGTAGTTTTATTCCGAGATTCTGGTCAACAGAAGACTTACGACAGAAGAATTCTTTGGAAGTCTTCCGACGGACGACTTCCTTGGAAGTCTTCTGGTTAAAATTATTTTTTAAAGTTTTTTGTTAATTGCAAAAGTAACTTAAGCAGTCTAACACCAACGGTTAGAAGACTTAATTTTGAATGTTGAGAAGACTTTCCTTAAATTGTTCCCAGAAGTCTTCTGAGAAAGTCAAATTTCTGACACAATTCGGTCAATTGCAAAACAAACATGTCTTTCTAGAAAACTTCCTGGAATTCTTCTCCGGCATTTCGATTTTTTTTTAAAATCAAAGGGAGACTTCCCGAGAGATCTGATGTAGAAGACTTATTTGGAAGTCTTTCATTGTAAATTTCCAATTGCAAAAGTGACCTTTCCGGAAGACTTGCTGGAAGTCTTCGGCTAGAAGACTTACATGAAAGTCTTCTGACGAAGACTTCTAGGAAGTTTTCAAGGCCGATATTTAATAAACTTTCATTTTCTCTAAACATATAAAGGCTTTTAAATATTTTCTTCTTATTAGTCAAATATTAAGGCTACTGAATGAATTTATACCTTAATTGATGGTAATTATGAGGTTATCAACATTCATATTTATTAGGGTTTTTAGCTAATGATAGAAGGCTATATTGATGTTCTATATTATCTAATGTGTTTTAATTATATTTTTTAGATGATACGCCAGTTACCGGTAGTCTATGAAAAGTGGTTGGTGAAAGATCATTCTTGGGATTTTGTGGTTGATTATGTCAAAAGAGCGAGAATGTTATTTTTGACCAAAGGTTCTACACATGAGGAACTTGTTCAAATGGCTCAAGAAGATTATAACCTAGACATGAACACATAGGTTATGGAATTGACTTACTCATTACCAGAAGCAATGATGCAACAGATGGCTCCAGACACTCCTCTTATTCATGTTACAAGTGATAGACAAGTTCAGAACTTGATCAAGATAACTAAAACGCATTATGTACGTCATTGTGTATCAAGCCGAGGCAAGTTAGGAAACAAATAAACTGAAGATAGTAATAAAGTTTCTGAAGGAGCTGAAGTTGAAGATAGTAATGAAAGAGAAGAATATGATGATAACTTGCCTGAAGATGGAAAAGATGGTAGGGAGAAGGATGATGATATCCTTGATTTTGATGAAGACGTTGATGATGCTGAAGATTACAGTGTTTATGGAAAAGTTAAAGATGAGGATGAGGTAGAAGAAGATGATATGGGTTTTGAGGATTTGAAAGCGCCATATGATAGGGAAGGATGCACTGGTATCAGCGACAATATCTATGTCAACTAGAGTTTTGTTAGTAAGGATGCACTGGTTTCAGAGTTGCGGTTGACAGCGGCGAAGAAGAGGTTCTCCTACAGAATATATAAGACAACAAAAACTCTACTTGTGGCAAAATGTCGTGTTAATGGGTGTGTATGGAAGCTTAGAGCAAGTGTGAAACATGGAGCAAACACTTTTTTGTGAGAGACCGGATAGCCCAGCGGAAACGAAATGCTCTGAAGTATATTGCTAGTCTTTTCTTATATTGCATTGGAATCATTGATGGGTTAACTCCGCAGCATATCAAAGATGCAATGAAAAAGATGTTTGGCATGAATCTAGATTACACCACTTCATACAAAGCATTAGTACATACTCAAGAATTGGTGAGAGGTTCAGTAGAAAATGGGTATGAGCGGCTTCCTTCATATTTGGAGAAAATCTCATTAGCAAATCCGGTTCTATCACAAGTATAAAGCTTGATTTTGAGAGTAGATTTAAGTATCTATTTATATCTTTTGGAGTTTCTATAGTTGGGTATCAGTATCAGAGAAGGGTAATCGTGGTGGATGGAAATGACCTAAGTGGAAAGTATGGAGGTTTTATATTTCCATTGGCTTTTGGAATCGTTGATGCTGAAAACAATGAATCTTGGGAAAGGTTTTTCACAAAATTGAGAAATTGTATTTCTGATGAATATTCCTGGTGATAGTCTCGGATCGGCACACATCAATTAAATATGCATGTGATAAGGTGTTTCCCTGGGCGACTCGAGGAATATGTTATTATAATCTACAACAGAACTGTAACGCCCCGACCGCCCATAGCTAATGGGCCACCCACGCCCGCTCTCTCGGCCTATGGGCCCAATCCCGTTCCAACGGTCGGTCCGTTAATTTTTCAAAGCTCGAAATCATTGTTTACTAACCCTGCAATCATCACATGAACTTTTCCCGTGCTTTGGCCTCACTCACACGATATCGCAAATCACTTTCCGATAGGTCACCCATCCTTAGACTACTCCAGGTCAAGCACGCTTAACTCTAGAGTTCTAAACTGATGTGCTCCCGAAAAGGTAAGTGCACTTTGGTGACATAGGTAGTCAAATCAATTCTCTTAAGCTTTTCCATACATCACAACTCAGGATGTTACAAGAACATTGTCCAAAAGTATCAGGGAAAGCATCTCTTGTATTTGGTGGAAGGTGTTGAATATGCTCATACTCATTATAATTTTAACCGGTACATAGAGGAGATACAAAGTGCAATCCCTGATCTTGCAACATATTTGGAGGAAGCTGACGCGTCTTTATGGTCACGGGTTTATTATCAAAGAGAAAGGTACAACATAAAAACAAGCAACATTGCTGAATCAATTAATTCCGCACACAAACGAGCTAGAGGATTTCCAATACCATTCCTTTTGGAGTTTATAAGGGAGAAGCTAGGAAGGTGGTATTGGAAAAGGAGAGAAGATGCTTTAAATCTCACAACTCAACATAGTCGGGGAGTTGAAGTCTTATTGGCGTTTCGTTCGGAAACAGCGGCTCCGATGAGTATTCAACCAATTGATGGATGGCGGTTCTTTGTGAGAGGTGGCAAACGGGACTGTGTTGTTGATTTGGAACATGGAGAATGTGATTATGGTGTCTTTACAATTCAAAAAATACCTTGTCCTCATGCTATAGCAGCTGTAACATTTTCTGGTGTGGATGTCGCCATCTTCCTTAGTCGATTTTGTTCGCAGGATACTCACATAATATATATCCTTGTGTTGGAGAAGTTGAGGCACGCAAATGCCTTCCTCTAGAACAAAAATGTGGTCCAGGAAGATAAAAAAAAAGTCAAGATGACAATCTTGGTTGGAGCTATCCAGGTTGAAAGGACGCAAACCCCAGAAGCAACACATGGAGTATAGGTGCTCAAACTGCCAAGAATCTGATCATAAGCGCCCACATTGTACCAACTGATCGGGTGAGAAGACTTCCGGTGATTCCCAGCTTCTTCTCTACAACCTCCATTCTATTCCCAAAAAGCTTCGTCTCCTTAAGGCACGTCCCAAACCCATCCCTCATGGCATCTGCGAGGTCCTTAAAATAATTTTTAATGTATGCTTTGTCAAACCCCTCAAAGGAATAGAAGCCTCTGAACGAGCCTCTGGAATAGCCTCCGAACAAGCCTCTGGAAAAGCCTCTGAACGAGGCTCTGCAGGTGCCTTTATACGAGCTTTCTTTGAAGGTTTCTCACTATCTTCTTCTCCTATAACAAAACTCTTCAAAGAACTCTATTCCTTCACGTACACAACATGCGTTTTTGGATTGGTCCACGGGTTGATACCAGCGTCTTCACAAAAATTCATGGTCCACTTCCAACTAGGCGGAGCATTAAACATGACTTGAATAATGTTCTCGACGGTCACATCCTCTCTATCATTATCCCATTTTGGAAACATTTCTACAATGTCCTTCTCAACATAGTTGATCACGCAAGTTTGCATTATATAAAAATATTAAGTTAGATATTTGATAGATTAGAAATATAAAAGATTTATATGTAAGTCATCTATAAAGATTTCTCACCAGAAGATTTACCAGACTTAGTTAATTCTTCCCGGAAGTCTTCTGGTCAGAAGACTTTCGAGTTAAGTCTTCCGGAAGACTTAACTAAGTCTTCACATCCGAAAAACTTAACTCGAAAGTCTTCTCACCAGAACTAAGTCTTTTGGTATCCAGAAAAGGCTCCATTACCTTAACTAAGTCTTCTAGTAAGTCTTCTGGTAAAAAATCTTTATAAAAAGATTTACATATACATCGTACTATTTTGGGAAATTACATGTCTGCTGATAGTGTCTTTAAAATATTTGCCACCCTTGAATGCTAGTAAAGGTGGAGACATTTTTTTGGTATGGGATTCCCATAATTAGCACCCAATTCTGGCAGAGCATGGTAGATCCACACTTGGAGAACTTGTATGAACTCATGGACAGTATAAGACTCGTGAAATCTTTTGTCCTCAAAGAGTCCATCAGCACTTTAAACGCCACTCTCTCCATGGATAATTCTCGAATTTCTCCAAATCCATGACGCGTCTTGCAAGACTAACTCGTGTTGCGATTGAGTACTTCCTCCCCTCAATGAATCTAGTGAAGATGGCTAGGTATCCCAGCTGCATGCGATCATCCCAAGATCACTCTTGGCATCTCTGACATGCTCTTACTATTTGCTCCGAACTTGGACCAACATCGACATAAACACCAATCTGCTCCAAAAAGAAGTCATCTCCTTCGTAACCTCACATCTCGGATTTTCAAGATTCTCAATGTACTCGCATTTGAGACCAGTGAGGTGTTCAAACTCTATCAGTAAAAACCTTACCGAATCTGCACCAACCAGACTCCAAAGCTCATACTTTTTTTGATGTAGAGCTAGAAACAGACCATATAATGAACCAGCCTTGATGTCCAACAAAAATCCAACTCTTTGACTTTAGGAAGACTCCCAATCTTGATTCCTTAAGCTCCTCGTATTCATCATCATATAGAGCATTCCTTACAGCAAAAAACAACTTGGTGTGATTTGTATGGTTGCTATGCTTTTGATTGGAAAGGGTTCTTTCCCTAAGGTAAATATCCTCTTCGGGAGTCCGAGAAGCCTACTGGAAGACTCCTCGAAGACTTCCACAAAGTCTAGACAAACATATCGAAGAACTTACAGTCAGAAGCGAAGCGGTGAAGTTATGGTCGGCAACGACAGCAGCGGTTAACAGATCTGCAAAACTCGAAGTTAAAGAAGAAATCAAACTATCACGTTTAGGGTTTAACGGCGGTGAAACTTTGTAAAGGTTCTTCTTTAGTCAAAAATTGAAGTCGACACTAAAGAGGAAGAACTTACCGGCGACGGAGCTTAACGACAACAATAACGGAACACGAATGGTTTCGAATCTGGAAAAAAAGGAAGCGGGTTAGTTTAATCTCCCAAAATACTATTCCGACATGAAAGATAAAGGAGAGTCGATGAAAGAAAGGATTAACGACGGTGAAGAACGATGGAAAATGAGAAATGGTAGAAATCGTCTTCGGTATCGCCCTTAGAGAGAAACGGCTAGGGTTTCGTGGTTTACCAGCAAATAATGAATTAATAAAAAAATAACTATTTATATGTCTGGTAAAACATCCGGTTAGGTTAACTGTAAATTGGTAAAATTCACAACCGGTTCGGTATAGAAGACTTACGGGGAAGTCTTCTGACAAAAAATAAACGAGAAGACTTGCAGGGAAGTCTCCTACACCCTAATACGACGAAAAGACTTACATGTAAGTCTTCTAACGTAATATGTTTTAGTAGACTTCAGTCTTCTAATATCCTAAACAAAATAACAAACTAAATATCAGTAAACACTTCACTAAACTTAAAAACAACTCCAAAATTGTTTAATATACACAAAACTAAACATATATATGTAAAAAGTAATTTTTGAAAAAAATTAGTTAAGCTTCCAATATCTAACCCTAAAGATACATACAATACTATAACATATGTTTTCAAACCCTAGACCAAAGAAAATCATGAGATGATACATTCACTCATCTATGTTGAAAACAATTCAATTTTACTAGATTTTAATTTATATCATTTACCAATGTTTATTATTACATGATTTAGCTTTTTCTCCATAAAAATATTTTTTATATAATTTATAAATTACTTTTAAGATTTACTAAACAAAAAGACTTATAAAATCACAAAAGACTTTAAAAAATAGAAAATTTAAATAGGCTATAAATGTAAAAACGCATATAATTTTTTTTGTCATAAGAAACTTGTTATAATTTCATTACCCTTTTAGGTTACTTTTGCATTTGATTGATGTTTGAGTACACTTATGCATTTGAATTCAAGTTTTAGATTGATTTTGGCAATTTGCTCTTCAAAATATTCCTTAATATAAATTTTTGATTACTACCATATTAAACAAAATATATTTAGCCCTTAAAAATAGGAACAATTTATACTAACTTCTAAATTTTTACATGTATATAGTAATAAACAATTAATATCTTATATGACATTTATTATGGAGATTTATCAACAGACTAAAAATGACATTAATATTAAAAATATTTTTAAAATTTATTTAGATAATTTAGTCATATAATATATTTTAAATATTTTTTTTGAAAAAGTTAAGATGAGATTTTAGTTTCTAAAATTTAAAAACATATTTCACTAATTTTTAATTTTTAATGAAATATTATTGGGAGAATTTGCTGAATAACCAAAACAAAAAATGATAATTAGGTGTATGACATTGATTTTGACATAATTAACTAACTAACATTTTACCTTGTTTTCAGCCGGTTATATCCTTAAGTTGTGCAAGTAGCCTGTGAAAGAAACAAAAAGTAGAAAATATCGTCGATTGTAAAACTCCACTATTAATTATCAGTCCACGTAATGCCATTAACACCATACCTTTTTGTACCATATAAATATGAATATATATTTTTTATACTATATCATCTAAATAGTATAAGACTCCAAATCCACTCATAACTCCTAAATACTAAACTTTACTTTAAACCTCACTCTTCCTTATAAATACTAAACTTCAAATTCAAATTACTGACCCTAAATCCAAATATAAACCTTAACAATTATCAGAATGTGAAAATAGTATATAATATTATGTAATATTATACTATACTATATAAAATGAGTTATAGAATATACGTAGACTTGTAAACTAGAATTTGGTAAAGAATGAATCTGCCAAACAATCGATGGTGATAGTAGTATCGATTTCCATAACATATGTGAATATATGTGAAGTAAAAAATGTTTTCCATTTTTATAACATATGCGAACATGAAGAATTGAAAGTTCCAGAGTTCACAGTCTATATTAACAAAATAGTATAGGATAACCCTTACGTTATAATAGAATGATACATATTGTTCAAATTATGAAATGTATATGATACATTAGCTGACATAGTACATTAACAAACTTATGGTGGGAACTATACATACAAAGCCAACCACAAACGATGATACATATACATAAACTCATACTTAGTAAATCTAAATCCTAGTTAGAGAACTATAAACTCAAATACACGCTATAATTTAATTTCCTACTTTAAACCAATGAAGATACATTTACTTGGTTTGAAAGTCTTCTAAAGCATAGCGGACTGGCTTTCCGGCGAATGTCCACTATAACTCAAATTCCTTCTCGGTTACCAACTATCGTGAGAGAAAATAATGAGCAAACATGACGGAGAATGTATGGCCACCCATCGAAGCACTTTAGAAAACTGTGTTTCTTGCAACATCTCCAAATCCTCCTCATCTAACGCAAGCTTGATCAGCTCTAGCGAACGAAGGTTGAAGTAATTATTAACTTTTTTCCTGCCAACTGGCTCAAACACAGTCTCGAATAATCTGCCTGGAAACAGACAATACCATACCATTCAACACGCAACTTATATTCGAAGACTATATAATATAGAATGGTATAGTCAACGAAATATACTACGAACATTTTCATACTACATATGCAATAGATAGTACCATACCATTCACTAAGCAACTTATATCCGACATCTATCTAATATGGAATGGTATAGCCGATGAAACATATTATAGATAAATCAATACTATCTATACAACATACAGTATCATACCATTTGATACGAGGCAAATTGACACTATACCATAACCCCAACACCATACGATTCAGATCTAATTTATAACAAACCCGATTTCAACATGCAGTAACATCAGAACCATAAACGAAACGAGAAAAGTATTCAATCACAAAGAACTAACCTTTTTGCACTTCAAACCTCAACTTCCGGTCTATCTACTTTGTATACTCCTCCCTGGTCGGATAGTGTCCGACTGTGACGGTGTGAGAGACGCTGAAAGACATTGACTCGTGTGTAACTTCGGTTTCGTCGATGGGGCTTATAAATCTGGGATAAAGTCTACCCAACAACAGAAGACACTAAATAATGGAAATGATTGAATGGGGTGAGTAAACGGCGGAGACGAGTAAATCATAGACGAAAACTGTTCAGTTTCTCGAAAAGCAATGAAGAAGAAGGTATTTGAAGAATATATGTGAGTATTAATGACTACGCGTAATTTTCTTTGCCTTAAATAATATTTTTTTTTACTTCAGGTTGTCCCGGTTGGCGAGAAGGACGAAATAGGAGTAATACAAAAATACACATTGAATTAAAGAAAAAAAGGTTTTTGGTTAGTCAGTTAATTATATTTTTTTGGTGATATAGAGTACAATTTTTCAATATTATTCCACAACAATAAATTTTTATTTATTATTTATAAATGAAAATTTTGTCTTATTTATAGATTTTATAATCATAATTTATTAAATTAAAATATTTTTATATTACACAACATTAAATATAATAAATTATATTAAATTAATAAATTATTTTATTTTATTTTCGTAAATATAAAATATTTATACTAAATGTAAATACAATAATACGTTATTCAACTAGTTAACATTAGTAGAAAAACATTAGTAAACTATATAATATATATGTAAAATAACAAAACTTTTACGTATACGATAATATATTATGACTAAACATTATAAAGATGTTTAACATCACGCACTTTAATTATATTATATGGGAGCTAAATATGATAAATTACATTAAATCGATATGTTAATATATTTTATTTTTATAAATATAAAATATGCTTAACTTAAATAAACTCTAATACACTACCTAAACAGGTTAACATTAATAGACTATTTAATATGTATATAGAAGTGATATATCTTAAACTTTTACATATACGATAATATTATCTAAAAATGATTCGGCGGGTTATTTTTATTTTGTTTAACGGTGACTTGTATCAACGAGTCAATCCAGGAAAGACACCACCTTTACGAAAGAAAGTGAAAACGTTGAAAACTTGAAAAGAGATTTCCACTAGAATTTGAATTTGGAAAACTTAAAAAGAGATTTCCACTTGAATTTGAATTTTGTTCTGAAACAAAAGAAAACAATAAAAAATAAAGACGACGTAATTAAAAGTGGTTCGGTAGTAGGTGGACACTTTAAAGTTAAAACACTAACTTAGAAAAATACCGAAAAATAAGAATCTTATGACAAGTGTTGTGCCCCACAAGTCAAGCCGGAAGGCAAGCACGTAGACTTTATAGTTTTTGAATTTGTCTTAATCAATTTTGAACTTTAGTAGGGTACGAATCATGAATGATAAAAAAATAATCCCACTAAATAAAACTTCTGAATCAGAGTTACATAATACATGAGTTTCTTTTCCTACTATACATAAAGACCAAAAGTCATCATCACCAAACACAAGCAACGTCTTGAGATGAATCAAAAGTTGGAAGAAAAACAACGCATTCGTAACTTAAGAGATAAAAATAGCCCGATCCTTTGAATTACTCAGGGCTTGGGAGGGTTGTTCGAATTATCAGATTTTCTCTTGAGGACAATGACCCAAGTTACAGCTTCCAAGAGCAAAGTAATACCTCCCAAAGTCGCAATAACAGCGATATAAGCGGTCTTGTAAGTATGCTCTGGGTTCAAGATGCTAAGACCTTTGAAAACATTGATGATTCCAAGGATAAGGATAGAGTATCCAACTCCATGGTGGTAAATATTCCAAAAGAATCTCAACTTGTGGTCCTTCCGTGGCCGCAACAGCATCGCAAACATCTAAAAAAAAAAAAAAAACACAAACATAGTTGAACAACAGAACAAACACATATATCTTTTTCTATTGGTCCAGGCGCAGTGTTTCCACACAATTGAATCTAATGAGGATTATTAGCATTGGTTTACCTGAAGCGTAGCCATAGCGAAGAGAGCAATGCCGATGTTGCGATGACTGTTGAACTGAATTCCTTTAGACTCGGAACCGAGCTTGAGTCCGGTGGCCCATCCGGCAACACCGATGACATAAGCAGAGAATTGACATGACACGTGGAGGTAAAACCAAGCAGGATCTGCAGATTCAAAGATTCTCATGTATCTTGCTATCATTGCTCCAATTGGAAACAAAATCCCCCAACTCACCGCATTCAATATCCCATGGATCTGTAAGATTCACATTCAAATTGTTAAATTCTTGTAAAGGGAAAATGGTTTCAAAGGTGGAATCGAATCAAACTCACGTTTCTCTTATGAATCCTTGAGTTTCCAGCACCGCCGCCGGAGGCAGATACCCCTGTAGTGGCGCCACTCAAATCAAGCGATCCAACGGCGTTAAGATTCGGAGTGTTGAAATCGTGTGGCTGTATCCTCCCGTTAGGTGACACTCCTGGTCCAACCTGCCAAACCTGGTTAACCTTCCCATTCGCCGCTAAATCCGCCGGAACCTTAACCTTCGCGAAGATTCTTAAAGTTCCGGCCGCCGCCTCCTCCGCCTTAACGTCCCATACATCGAACGATAGCTTCCCCGGAACAAGCGAGGTGTATGAGATGATGTTAAGCGTCGTCACGGAGGCAACACCGGTTTTTGAGTCTTTTGAGGCGACGAGTGCTTGAGATCCAGCCATGGTGGTGGCTTTAGGGTTAATCGCCCACGCGATCCAACCGCCGGGTTTTGACGGCGGAGCAGAGAAAACAACTGCGAGAGTTGTGTTGGCAGCGTCATAGGAGTAATGGAGGAAGGCTTTGAGGTTAGGGAGGGCGAGACAGTGAGGGTATGATTTGTCGCCGGTAAATGTCTGTGACGAACATGACTGCGAGACAGCCGGTGAGATTAGCAGAGCCGAGAATATGAAGGACAGAGAGACTCCAAGATAAGACGCCATGATGATGCGTTTGT